>JAVTVY010008054.1:0-43801 GCA_036873755.1 Hanleya hanleyi
CCCCCCACACACACCCCACACACCCCACACACCCCCCAACATGCCTGCTTGCTATACTACGGTCAGACTGCGCATGCGCAGACTATTGCACACAGACGAACCATTAGTCGATACATTACAAACTCCACGGGAGCTTCAAAATAAGACCTCATACGACACCATAGGATCATAAGGGGCTCACCTAGATCCCAAAACGTTCACCCCGTATGGACCTATACCTCCATAGCCATGCAGTATAGGCCTATGGGCCTACCCAGGCCTCGGTGAACTTTTTCCAAAAATTTCACCGCTTCGCTCCGGGACTCCTCCCATCGTGTTCTAAATGACGAGACGTGAAAAACAAGACCAAACAACCCATATCACAATGAACGTGTGTGAATTTCCAGGTTGGACCTATACCCCATAGCCAGCCTATGGGCCTACCCAGGCCTCGGTGAGCTTTTTCCAAAAATTTCACCGTTTCGCTCCGGGACCCTTCTCATCGTGTTCTAAATGACGAGACGAGAAAAACAAGACCCCACAACACATATCACAATGAACGTGTGTGAATTTCCCAGGATGGACCTATATCCCCATAGCCAGTATGGAGCTATATGGGCTATATGGTACTTTTCCAAAATTTTCACCGTTTCGCTCCGGGACCCTTCCCATCGTGTTCTAAATGACGAGACGTGAAAAACAAATCCAAGCAACCCATATCACAATGAACGTGTGTGAATTTCCCAGGTTGAACCTATATCCCCATATAGCCAGCCTATAGGCCTATATACAGACCTCGGTGACTTTTCCCAAAAATTTCACCGATTCGCTCCGGGACCCTTCCTATTGTCATTTTCTTGGCGAAACGAGAAAAACGAGAGCCCACAAGCCATAGTAAAGCCCACGAAAAAAATTGACCATCCCCATACCCCATACAGGCATTTTCCCTTATATTGTATAATACAGACCCCTATTGTAGGGGTAAAGTCCGTGTTCCGCTTTTTATAGTTTCGGGAAAAAATCCTAATTTTACATGCACCCACCCATTGACTTGATAGGCAGGCCCCGATAAGCCCGGGGACCGATATTAGCCCTTTTGGCTAGGGTTGATAGGGGTTTTCCCCTATTTTAGGGGTAAAGTCCGTGTTCCGCTTTTTATAGTTCCGGGAAAAAATCCTAATTTTACATGCACCCACCCCATTGACTTGATAGGCAGGCCCCGATAAGCTCGGGAACCGATATTAGCCCTTTTGGCTAGAGGTGATAGGGGTTGTCCCCTATTTTAGGGGTAAATTCCGTATTCCGCTTTTTATATTTTCGAGAAAAAATCCTAATTTTACATGCACCCACCCCATTGACTTGATAGGCAGGCCCCTCTAAGCCCGGGGACCGATATTAGCCCTTTTGGCTAGAGTTGATAGGGGTTTTCTCCTAGTTTAGGGGTAAGGTCCGTGTTTCGCTTCTTATAGTTTCGGGAATAAATCCTAATTTTACATACACCCACCCATGATTGAATGGCCCTCGAGGAGCGCTTCACTTTGATACCTCACTCGACCCATTCGGTCCACTAGGGACCCACCCCTGTCACAACACGTCTATTCCCATACTCTTTTTATGCATTCCCCGTATACATTAACATTGGAAGCCACTTGGTTGACATGGGACTACGTTCTGCCCGCGGAGGAATACAAAGGTTACAGGTTGCCGGAACTACTTTTGACCTCCACGTGACCTTGAGCTGGTGGCGCCCCAGAGGCGAAAGGCGATGGGGCGTCCCCTATACCTTTAACATGGAAAAAGGGGAACCAAGAGTTACCTCCCTGGAAAACGCATGCCTTCGTGCAGTCTCTATACTACTGCGGGGGCTCCAGGTTGTATAACAGTTGAACGAACTGTGCTAGCCTTGTTTTTTCACGAAGTTCCGCGTCGTCGCTTGAGAAGGTAACGCTTTTCGAAATTGCCCTTGACTTTACTGATTCACACGGGGATCTTAAACATCTCCTTCGTCCGTGGCTGTGGTTACATGGGGGTTTAAGACACGCCGAGTTTTGGTTTCGTTTTGCTCGGTAACGTTGATGAGTAGTCTCTGAATAGTTGGGTGAGAGACCCAATTGTACCCGGCCACAAGTTTCGGAAGGACATCAGTGTACCGCCTTGCATTCTTGGCCGTAACGAATTACAAGCGTCTAGTCCGTCATTCATAATTCAGCCGTCGTCCATTAAAGAATATCCGCGTCCATAATCCAAAGACCTATTCCATATTCCATATAACAGTATTAGCACCAAATTCAAAAAGACAATCATAGTATACATAAACATAGGCTAGTTTCCTACCAGAGAGAAGCGGTCAACAGTTTCCAATGATGCCGACAAGACATCATGATGTTCCAAAATATAAAATCCGTTTCGCTGATCAGTATTCTTAATCCATAATAATCGTTGTAAAGTCGTCATCTAGAGAATGATGTATCTCAGTCACGCTTTGATTGTGACTGTTCATATGAGCACCATGAGGATCTTGAAGTACATGTGGCCCCTAGCCCCGGGTTAAGCGGAATTAGACACAAGTTACGAAGCGTAACGCCATAGATCTCAGCATGCGATATGTATCGCCAAATTTGAGAAACTTTGAGTGGAGGCGCTTGGTGGAATAGCCCTGTTTTATAAGTTTCTGCAACAATGTTTCGTGACGTTGAATAAAATCGTCACATTTAACACAGGATCTAGCAAATGCTACTAGGTGAGATATGTATACGCCATATGCAGGTCCCACTGGAATATTACTCTCCAGAAAGGGATAGTTTACGATGCCGAAATTGTAATCATCTCTTTTTTCATAAAGTCGACGAGAGAGAATGCCTGCTTCATTTTTTTGGAGATATAGATCTAAATATGATGTGTCTGTAGGGTTATCTGTAGTTTCCTTGAAATCCAGTGAAGGTGGATATATATCCTTCACTGTGTCATTTATATCGCGATTATCCACAGCAAGAAGATCGTCTATATAGCGTTTGGTGAATGAGAAGGAACGGGCTTTGAATGAATCGGTTTTTGAAAGTGCCTGCATATAGTCATATTCATAAGAGAACAGATACAGGTCAGCCAACAGGGGTGCACAATTAGTACCCATTGGAATACCTATATGCTGCTGATATATTGTGTTGCCAAATTTCACATAGATATTTTTAATGAGAAATTCAAGCAACTCTATAAACAAAGAAACATCTCATGAATGATATCTGTTGTATGTAGTAGAGCTAAAGAATGCTTTATGGCTTCCGATATTAATATATCTACGATCAGTTTTCTTGAACACAGATACTATTAATGAACTGAGACGGTCAATAAGGTCCTGATGGGGAATTGTGGTATAGAGAGTCGGGAAATCCCATGCGGATACATGTCTGTACGGTATGTGATCTTTAGCATCAAGTTCTTTCGTAAGACATTTTGAGTTTTTCAATATCCACATACATTCAACGCCAGAGTTTTTAGAAATAGTGGCGCAATACCGTTCCCAAAATGCTTTTACCTCCTGACGGGCTCTCGTCAATAGGGTTGAAAGAAGCTTGGTGGTGCAGCGTCTAGAACCAGCTATGAATCTAGCTTTGTATGGTGATTTATGCATTTTGGGAGTGCAGTATACTTTTGGTATGTCGTTATGATTGGTTGGAAGACAAATACCTCTTTCCCTGAGAAACGTTTTGTGATTGTTAAATACATCTTCCAGAGTAACTGAAGTTTGGGAGTAAGTGGACGTATTTGATGATGATATGTCTACACTCAATTTTTTAATCAGCATCTGGTAATAGTAATATTTACATATGAATATTATATTATTTGGAGCTTTGTCTGCTGGGACTATGGCGAATTTACTCTGGAGATTTGCTAGAACTTCTTGCGAATTGAGGTTTCTCAGTACTTGTTTTGCTTGGGGAAGAGTACCTCTGTCAACATGGCGGATTGTTTCAACGACCTTGCTCTTGGTGAGGTCCAGCCAATCAGCGAGTTCTGTGGGTTCAACTTTTTCTCGCTTAGACCAATCAATAACGTACTGTTCCAATGCAGACAGGACAATCTTCTGGTCGGCCTTCAGATTTATTCTTCTCGGCTCTCTATATTTAGGTCCTTTCATCAGGAGTAATTTCAGGTCCGTATCACTCATCACATCAAGGTCACCAGTCACAATATGTTTGCATGGTGTATAGATAAAGTTCGACGATTCACAATCACAACTATAGCCTCCTGACGTGTATAAGTTCCAGTCAAACTCCTTGACAGCATTGGAGTAATTGAATATTTTGGTGGCTATCGATTTAGTATACTTATATGAAATGCAAGAAGGTTCTGTGAACTTAAAATAGTTTGGTACAGCATTGCGTACCTCTGGATCATTCAGGATTCGTGGTAAATTAATCATGTCCAGTCCTTTATCTATGTAGTTGAGTTTCAAGAAAAGCCGATCTTGAGATGTTTGATTATGTTCACTGGACGATACAACCGAAAATACGCTATATTTTGACATACTTTAGTGATTTTGGGTGGTATTATATTTCTTGAAGACGCAGATTGTTGTATATCTCTGGCTATTTGATCTAAAGCTCTCAGAGGTAACGCATACAGACTGTACGTAAGCTATGTATACTATTGGGTGTGTTAGTTAAACCCACTAAGTAATTTAAAGTGATATGATCGTGAATCATCGAACTATTAAACTTTCGCCAACCATGGCTGCGATGTCTTCGTTGATGGGATATAAATAGCTGGGTAATGTTGGATATATTTGAACGGCGGTTTGTAGCATTGCTGACATTATCATTTAAACCAAACGGAAACACTGACCCAAGTTCTAGCATCCAGAATTATTCCCGCTCTCGGATTTTTCTCTCAAATCCAAAGGGGTAGATGGATAGACGACGTCTATGATCTGAATACTAAAGTTATCCCAGCCATTGTCGGGCCCAGAAAAATGCTTGCCTATAAGAACTGCTTTTTTCTAACGGATTTTCTGTGACCGTTCACCCCAAGATGGAGTCTTTGGGTGGTCTTGCCAACATACTGTTGACCACACTTCTTGCAGGAAACTAAATAAATACAGTTTGTAGTAGAACAACTAAGATCAACAATATGAGTTACCAGTTAACGCGGAACTAAATGAAGCTGAAGTATTAAAGAGTGGACACGTGAGATATCAACGGTGTCATGTAGAATTCGGTGATAAACAATCATCAAGCGCAATATTACAAGGTTTGATATCGTGACCTTGCTTTGCTGTCAGAAATATATCTGTCATTTGGAATGAAAAAGGTCTTAGTGCATTTCGAACTCGTCCGAGGAACCTGCACTAAGGTTCCTCGGATCTGTCTTACAATTATTTTCTTTTATTATGTTCATCATGAGTGCAGGGATGTGCACGGGCCCGGCCTCGGGGACAACTTGTCCACCTGCAGAATCCAGGCATACACGGGTATAAATTACAAGCGTCTAGTCCGTCATTCATAATTCAGCCGTCGTCCATTAAAGAATATCCGCGTCCATAATCCAAAGACCTATTCCATATTCCATATAACACTATTACCACTAAATTCAAAAAGACAATCATAGTATACATAAACATAGGCTAGTTCCTACAAGAGTGAAGCGGTCAACAGTTTTCAATGATGCCGAAAAGATATCATGATGTTCCAAAAATATAAGAACCGTATCGCTGATCAGTATTCTTAATCCATATGATATTCCTTGTAAGTTCGTCATCTAGAGAATGATGTTTCCCAGTCACGCTTTGACTCGTTGTACTTGTGAAAGAAGAACACATTGTAGGCTGTCAGAAAAGGTTGGTAGGTTGTGTAGAGGAATTGCGTGCCTTCGTCGGTTTGCAAATACAACTGCTTGCGACCCGGCTTGAAGATCTGCTTGAATGCGGCATATCGGTCATGTAAGACGTAGTGACGTGAATTTACGGGATTTCCAATAGTGGCAAATGTGCAACTGGTCAGCCATTGTCCCATTTGCTAACATGTGAAGTCACGTTGAAAAGCAGTATCTCCCTTTTCATGAACTATATCCCTTGAATTCAGCCACGAGATTCTCCCCGTTTTTGTTTGGATAAGTACGACCCAGGCATAATTCGACAATTCAAGATATATCGATTACCATCGTTGTGTCTAGCGAAGTCTGTCATATCGAACAAATCCGCTGCTATTGTGTTTCTTTACCACCAACGATGATTCGGCTCCGTACAAAATCTCGGACCTGTGATGGACAAATTCCAGTGGCTAGCTCACTCTCTGACTGGTCCGTTAGTCCGAGGGGTATAGCTACGGGACTACTTTTTTCTGCATACGTAGTGACCTAATAATGACGGAATTCATCGCATAACCGCGGAGGAATACGGTTGGGTCAAAGATCACGTGACCGGAAGTGCCGGCACTATAGTGAACACGACCGTCGGAGATTACCAGACATTACCGGAGATTAAGGCAAAGGGAAAGCGAAAGCAAAAGTTGGCTCACTGACCTTTCTAAAATTTATGATTTGCGAAAATTAAGGGCCAATGAGCTAATATATGATATTTCTCTACCACTCAGATCGCTATTCAGACCGACATGTGCATGGCCATACATAGTAGCGCTCCATAGCGTTTCTTATTGGCTGCGGCGAACCAGACAGCTATTCGAGCTGGCCAGACCGCTATTCGCACAGTCTCGTAAATCTAAAAGTATGGCCTTTGGACAAAACAGGAAAGAGAATGCACAGTTCACCATTGGTGGAAACAAATTGGAGAATGTGACCTCGTACAAATATCTGGGCCTTCTGCTGCGTAGTAATGGCAAATTTAATATGGCCATATCCAACTTGGCATGTAGAACAAACAAGGCCTTGTATTATATTAGACATGCCCTTGACTTCCGCTTAATCAATCCAGAACGGTCATGTAAGCTGTTTGACTCCATGATCCGACCAATTCTAACCTATGAATCTGAAGTATTGATCGGTTATCTAAATGAATCGACCAATCACAGCCAGAAAAACGGTGTTGGCCCAACACCATTTTTTAGTGTTGAGGCCAGTTCAACACCAATAAGTGGTGTTGAGAAACGGTGTTGACATAATTCAACACCAAAATGTGGTGTTGAGGCCAGTTCAACACCAAAAAACGGTGTTGAGAAAATGGTGTTGACCCAATCCAACACTGAAAAATGGTGTCGAGACCAGTTCAACACCAAAAAACGGTGTTGAAAGAATGGTGTTGAAAATCTAACACTGAAAAATGGTGTTGAGACCAGTTCAACACCAAAAAACAGTGTTAAGAAAAGGGGGTGTTTCGACACCAGTTCAACGCCAAAAGCGGTGTTAAGAGAATGGTGTTAAAATTCCAACATTGAAAAAACAAGGGTTCTGTGAAATCCGGCAGGCTCGCCGTTTTGGTTTACGCCAATAAGAATGTTGCCAACTACAAATTGATATTTGAATTACTTCATTTTCAAAATTTAAGAAAAATGCAATTTGAACTCATCTTGCCTATTTGTGGGGCTTACTTCCGCCAGCATGGTCGACATCTCGCAATCAGATCGCCTAGGGCGAACGCTCGCGCTTTGCGCTCGCATAGAGTCAAGATATTTAATCAGTCCAACTTGGCAGCTCTGAATGAGAGATTAGATGCTTGGACATATGGCTATTGAAATGTAGACCAGCGAATTGGATTTACAGATATACAGAGGAAAACGCTGCCCATCAAGGGAATTTCATTATCTTTCGTCGGATTTTAGCCCAACAAGACATAATGATATGAGCATTTGGCTCGTTCTATATTCTGATAAATGGAGACAGATCAGCTACTCAACCATGCAGGCACTCGAAACTAGAAGCCCAGAAATGCAGCGAAAATGGCGAAATTGTATTGAAAGAAATACAGATGTCGATCAAGTTTATCAATGGAGATGATTAAAATGATAGAAAAGAGTAATAAACAGCTATAAATACAACAGTGGCTTAACTCAGCTGCCAAATTTCTGGGGTGACGCCGTTATTGTCGGCATATAGCACATACCAGTACGTGAGTTCTATTGATATCTCCACATGTTAATCTGTATAATTAACAGCCTTATAAAAGCAGAAAATTTTTTTTTAAAACAAATTATCCGTAAAGGGCTATATGCTGACAATAACGCTAAAACAAGTATATATCTGCTTTATTACTATTTCCTGATCAATAAGTCAATCATTAAGTCAATCATTCAATCTGTATAATTAACAGCCTTACGAAAACAGAAGGGGGAAAAAAGTAAAACAGATTATCCGTGCTATATGCTGACAATAACGGTGTTTACCGCTGTGTTAACCCCAGGATTTTGACGGCTGGGTAAGCGCCCTGTAGCTCGCTGTCGTAGGTTTGTTTAAAGCTGAATTGGTTTGAAAAATTACTTTATACCAAGCAAGTAGATCAAGAAGTTGGAATTTTCCAGTCATAATTGCCGTATACGTATAGAGTAAACTTACTTGTACGTATTTTGCCGGTTTATTGCGACGCACAGTGCGCTTTACTGCCAGCTTTTCAACTTTTCATTGGAAAAAGAAACACAAATTTGCAAATGACGGACGGATTTTACGATTCTCTGTCTAGTGCTCCCGCCGAGGTCCGCGCGCCCCGCACCTAGCCTTATATAAGACATTGCCGGGCTGGCTGGCCCAGAGTATTGTGACACCTGTAATGTTATGGATACAGTTGAACATTATCTTTTAAACTGTACACGGCATACAAGGCATAGGTATCAATTATTTGTTGACCTCACTTTAGTTGGGGGTTTTAATCATACTTTTGACAACATTCTAAAGCCCGAAAAGAATAGGGATAAAATATTTAAAGCTGTGGTAAATTATATATTAAAAACACGTCGCTTCATGTTCAACTAAATTAGATCATTGATATTTTATATATGTCATTATATAGTTATGCACTATACAAATGTCTACTTGCTGGTCTGCGGGATACCATTGGAGGTCCCGGGGGTTAGTCTAGTATGTAGACTGTCATGTATATTACTAGTCTCTTGGCTTGCACCTGGGGTGTCAGCATTGCCTGGCCTCGGGGTTGGTTTGGTGGCTGGTGGGCATATTAATTTATATTTTAATGTTATGTGTTTCTATCACATGTGTTGGTCTTTGATCTGATTTGTTGAGCATGAAATTATTATACACATATTTTTAACTTGATCTTAGCACAGTATGATCATCAATAATAGTCCTTTAAATAAACTTATTGGCTTGTGTCATTTCTGGCACGTTCTAAATATTTTGTGTATAATGTTTATATCCCTTTCTTGGGTTCATATAGTATTTTATGGCCTTTTTAATCCTGATTTTATTAAAGGGTCGTTGGATTTATCTATAACTGGTGTAATTGCACTTAGTATTATAAGTCCCTTTTCTTCATCGCCTTCCTGTGGATCAAAAGCATATTGATTAATTGCTTATATACATATATATTTATTTACGCAAATCACCGTATAGTATTTAATATATATTTATTCATCATATAAGCAAACTCAATGCACAGATAGTGGCGCACATACTTTTTATAAAGTGAGCGCCATCCAAATTTAAAATCTGTCTGTCTGTCTGGCCCAGAGTATTCCAAAACCAGCATAGCTGACAGTTATAACGTCGGACAAAGGAAAGAAACAAATCTCATGGCCTATAAAGCGTATGTTGATTTTCCACACCTAAGCACTGCGTTGTTCAGTTCCTTCACCTATATTATGTTATGTCTGTATATTTTGTATTTTATGTGAGTATGTATGTATGTATGTATGTGTGTACATGTATGTATGTATCTATGCGTTTTAGCCCTTCTGGGGCACAATTCATGCAATAAACTATCTATCTATCTACCTATAAAGTGAATACTAAACGAAAAGACCTATCCGGCGTTGAATGGTTCTGTTCACCTATAAAGTGAATACTGAGCGAAATGGTGCATGCCCACCTACCATAAATTGGTGCAGGCTCTATTAATATGCAGATTTAACTAAGTGTTAACTAACACCAGCTCAACACCAATTAACAGTGTTAACTAACACCAATAAATGGTGTTGAAGCTGGCTCAACACCATTTTTTAGTGTTGACTGACAAGTGCTGATGCTGGCGCAACACCAATTAACAGTGTTAACTAACACCAATAAATGGTGTTGAAACCGGCTCAACACCATTTTTTAGTGTTGACCGACGAGTGCGGATGCTGACTCAACACCGAATAACGGTGTTAACTAACACCAAATAACGGTGTTAACTAACACCAATAAATGGTGTTGGGGCAATATGGTGTAGGCCGTAACTCAACACTGTTTTTTGGTGTTGAAGTCAACACCAATTTTTAGTGTTAATTAACACCATTTTTCTGACTGTGATGTTTCTAAGCTTATTAATGCTGCCAAAGACATAGAAAAAGCTCATGTAAAATTTTGTAAAATTATCCTTGGGGTCCATTCAAGGACAGTGAACGCGGCGGTACTGGGAGAACTTGGGCGATCGTCAATCAAAATAACAGCAATAATGAATAGCATTAGTTACCTAAGTCATATTTTCCACTCCGACCCCCAATCACTTCTGTACAAAGCATTCATTGAACAAAATGAGGACCATAGATTAAATAACAGAAACAACTGGATATGTTATATAAAAAACATCTTGAGTGTGGTCAAGTCCGACCACATCTGGGAAAACCTCGACTAATAAGTTCATTAAAAAGGAACTTGAAAGTATATATATCAATACTTGGAAAGAGCAAATATTACGGTTTTTACAACAGCGTGAACTTTCAACATTAGCATATTACTTTTAGAATAAGAAAAGATTTCGAATGTTCATTCCATCGCAATAAAGAATTTGTTCGGCAGTATTCTGCTCTTGTCCATTACAGTAGTGAAATGCATACAGCGGAACTGTTAGCTAACCCTGGAAAGTACCTTTGCTTCGAGAGATTGTGCGTAGTAAAACACAACAACCTTGCAATTAAATGCTGCCCTTTATAGGCGTGTTTGTCTGCATGTTACACGAAATGTGGAGACAAACCGTGTTTATCGTATGGAGACTGCAGTTGGTGTGGTGTTATATAGCGATCCAGACAGAAAAGCGTTGTATTTTAGATTCCATTTCCTTGTCTGGCCTTCTCGTCAAGCGAAAAATTGCAATGAACACCTGTTCGACCAGCCCTTGTTGATTAGAATCACCAAGTTAACTGCTTTCGTTTCTAAAATCATTTAAATTCAATGTCTGGTTATATGCACTGCATTTCGGCTCATCCTTGCCTTGAAAATGTGCAAAATAGAGGAGATTTCTTGTATATTGATCATGTAATAAGGAGAATAGCTCATTTCATATTGAATATACCAAGGGCATATATAATATATTTTATCAATTGGAAGGAGAGGTAATATTAGAAAGTTGCACTCATTCCATGACATTTAGTAAACACAATTCAATTTCATAGTATAGTTAGGCCATCGTGCGTTGTTTTCAGCAAGTGGGTATATGCTGTGTAGTGGTAATGATAAATTGTTTCTATTCTCGGGATATTAAAAAATATTGGTTTCAACTGTAAAGAATTATCCTTTTTGCCATTTTCCATGATCACTACTGTCGCCATACTAATTCGTTAGTAAAACACGGAACATTATTATATGACTGGTGTTTTGGGTTTAGAAAGACGAAATACCGATTTTTTTGTCTACTGCACTGCATGTAATATAAAACATTCGCAATATTACGGTTCGTATTTGAGAGTGGGGCTTTCAATGATAGGCGTTTACTTTTAGACACATCGTCGAATGTTAATTTCAAAGCAGCAAAGACTTTGTCCAGCATTGATCCGTATTTCCAGCATCAATGTATTTCAACAGACAACAGAATACTATAAAACGCAACAATTAACAGCACTAAAATCCGAGTAAATTGGCTTTCTGATTGCGGCTCGACACACAACAATCATACCGTCATACACTCATTCTTTAAAAGAGCAGCCGAGTTAAATTTGACGTCGCACTACATGCCGTGCCGGCTGATTTAATTGTTTCATTGTCTGGTCAACTCCATGAACGAATACGGTGGAAATGAACATCACTTGGGTGGGAATAAACATTTGACAACAAACGACAACGGCTTCTGCTCAAAGACTATGCTTCACTACATGTAAGAACCATAGTAATGGACAAGTGCAGCATACTGCCGAAAAATGTCTTCATTGCGATGGAATGAACATTCGAAATCTTTTCTTATTCTAAAAGTAATATGCTAATGTTGAAAGTTCACGCTGTTGTAAAAACCGTAATAAAACTTAGCAGCAAGCTCTCTACATACAGTGAATTGCAACATGCTCCTCGCCTTGCGAGTAACATAATGGCAATAAAAAACAACAAGCATCGTTCTGCATCAATCAAACTCAGAATTAGCGATCATAAATTACCAATCGAAAAGGGGCGTTACACCAACACATCCAGATGTGATCGTTTATGCACGATATGTGACACTTTGGGGGATGAAAAACATTTTCTATTGTACTGCTCCGTATTTAAAAAGCAAAGAGAGTCCCTGTTTAATGAACTTTGCTTACCCCCCACATCTGCAGACCCTAACAGCTTATTCAAGCAACTTGCTGATGGGTCAAATTGTATCATGGCTAAAGCAACTGCAAAATTTGTCTTTGACTGTTTCAGCCTCTTGGGTTAATGTACATGCTTGATGTTCTATAGAACCATTGATCACATATAAATATATACACCTCACTCAAGCATGCCTATGGTTATTTTAATATGGCTATTTTAATGTCGGGTAAATGGAAACCCTTTTATATATTTGCATGTTTTATCTGTTGTCTGATGTTTGTAGTTGTGTATGTTTTATATGTATGATTGCGTTTTAGCCCTGCTGGGCACAACTTTTACGCAAATAAACTATGCTATTCTATTCGTAAACGACGATGAATAGCAGCGCCCCCTTGCAGCGACCCCACTCCTTCGGCGTCGAATATGAGAACTGAATATACAAACAACAAACATATAGACCATGACAATCTTTCTTACTTTGCAGAGTTTAGTGTTCAAATTACTCAGAATTACACGGTTTTTTCCATATCTGAAGCAAGAATTGCTCCCCCCTTCGAATAACGAACTGCGAACCGCTGTAAACTTTATGAACATTTTGAGTTATCGTTCCTCATGAACCTTGAATCCGTGACAACCTTAACCCTACCTGGCCTGGGGGGGCCATTATGGCCCCCTACCAAACTTTCTGCGCTATCTCCGGAACGACAAAAAATGGAGAGCGGACACTCCGTGACTTTATAGTTTATCGTATTGGGGTCATTTTGAGCCTATTTACAGAACCCCCCGAGCAGAGGATCATGGGTAAATCCAAGATGGCGACCACGTGGTGTCCCAGAAAAGTGATGTTTTTGTCATATTTCTTCAAAATTTCTGCTTTTCCGCTATGAAAAGTGGGCAAAAACTATTCTATTTCGCATTACATTAATATTTACTAATTTATCATGCAGTTTTTGCGGAGAAATAGCAAAAATAAAAATTTCGGAAAATCTGACCGAAAAATCGACCAAAAAATGCCGTTTTTGAAAATGACGTCACTGTGACGTCATCAAAGCGGCCATCTTGGATTTTTTTTACATTTTCTGGTAGAGCTTCACCCAAGGGTATAGTGTGATAAGTTTCAGCCCCCTAGCTCAAGGGGTAAGAAAAATAATTAGGGGGGAGCCATTTCGGCCCCCCCCCCAGGCCTGGACAGGTCCGAAAAAGCCCAGGCCAGATAGGGTTAAAGATGCATTCAGACAGCGGTTCACTGTGGTTCGTTCAACCATCTCTTTCTCATCTCTTTTACCTAGAGAATATTTATAATCTTTGATGACTGGATTATTTTCGATCAGAAGTTGCCAAAATTATCATAAATATAAGCATAAAAATTTGCTATTTCTTAGAATAGTAGGATAATTTGTTCCATATTTTTTTTTATATTTACACCAGTTATCAAAAAACGCCAGTGTGGGTGACTCAGTGCACATGCTGGTGCTATCGGCGCAGCTTCATTGTTAAGTGTCGGGTTATCTGTACCACGTATATATATATGTATACAGTACATTGGCTGACCATGTCATGCATGACTGAATCAGCTGCAAACTTGAAGTTATTACCGACATCGCACTGGACCGTGACATACAGGCATACGGAGGGAAACGCAAGGTGAGCTTTATCAAGGTAATTCAACTGTATACCTGTCTATATATATAATTATTATATATTCATATATAGATATAAAATTTCCTAGTAATAATAATAATAATAATTTATTAGGAAACTACCCCTTTACATCGGGGGCATCAAAGGCGTATATCCTTGATCTGGAGCAAGACATTTTAAAACTTATCTTTGATAAAATAATTACCATAATAGATTACGTGTAAACTAGTAAACAATGATAGTATAAAAGAAGACCCTTTACTTAATACTATACTATATTATAAAAGAATAAGTTTTCCTTAAAAACACCATATCCCATTTGTTAGAGTAAGTATCATCAGTTGACCTATAAACGAGTAAACATTGATAATAAAAAACCCCCTGCAAAAATGAGCCTTTCTTAATATCCAGGCTTCTCTAAAAGAAGTCTTCATAACGTTATCTGAAATGCCCCGTTAGATCGAGGGCATCAATGGCTCCATTAGGATTAAATCATATAAAACATATCCTACATGTTAAAATAATAACCGTAAGATTGCCTATAAACGAATGAACAATGATAGTTAAAACTATAGCATTAGACCCTTTCTTAAGGTTCAGGCGTCTCTAAGAAAAGTCTTAATAGCATGATCTAATATGTCAACGTATACATCTGTCTCAGAACAATTGTCTCCGAAGAGGGTACATAATTTGGAGGTGTCGTCAGCATTTATAAAACTGTCTCATGAGTGAACAAGGTCAAGTTGTTCGAATGCAAACTTCAGAGACTCGAACATACTATTTCTGAAATCTGCTAGGACTGGACTACAGAGTGAAGTGATATAAATCTTCCCTGGAATCGTGACATAAACGACAAACATCAGACTCGGAACGATTTTCCTACGAAGTAGGCTACAGATCGCAAATTGTCCGGTAATGAGTGAGTCCATCCGAATCCTTTCGTCGGCAAAATAAGGAGAACCGTTGACATCAGAACCTTGATTTTGAGCATGAGCGTGCATTAGGGCATTGTTACCATCAAGTTCTGATCTGAAATAATTCTGATTAAAATTAGATTTATAATTAACACTTCAATATATTGCTATATATATATGTAAGGTTTAGCCTGTAACATGTATCCTCTTTCACATCCAATCATTTCATCATTGCCAAGAAAACTGTGGTCTGTTTTGCTCCAGCGTTTTATCGCCAATGAGTATCAGTTACTGTCCGTCTAAAAATACCCTGTCATTGAAATAGTCCACTATGCCACATGGCCCTATTACAGAAGATGTAGAGACGCTATTTATTCGTCTTTACCGGCTATGCTCAGGAGAATCACATAGAATCATTATTATCTTGTGCATAGAAGGTGTAGGGTCTTGAGTTGAATTACCGTAAACTACATAAATGCTACCTTTCTACTATAGTACTATATATAAAAATGTGTTGTATTGTTGGGAAAATAATGTGATTCAAAAAGTTGTTTTGATCCTGGACAAGGGCACTGAAAACCATTAAAGAGATGTAAATGTATTTTCACACGTAAAGCTTGAAATCTACTAAACCTATATTATTCAGTCTGTTTCCTTTAATTAAGAAATTGTAAAATTAAATCGGCGATCGTTATTTATTTGGGAATGAAGGCGCATTAAGAGACTGTTACCAACAAGTTTTGAGCTGACCTATTTTTGATGAAAATTTCTGGTGATTTTTGATGAAAAGCACTGTTTCAATACTATATCAAATTAATTTGTGTATGCATTGCAGATGATTTTCCTACGAAGTAGGCTACAGATTGCAAATTGTCCGGTAATGAGTGAGTGAGTCCATCCGAATCCTTTCGTCGGCAAAATAAGGAGAACCGTTGACATTAGAACCTTAATTTTTGGCATGAAGGTGCATTAGGGGATTGTTACCAACAAGTTCTGAGCTGACCTACTTTCGATGAAAATTTCTGGTGATTTTTGATGAAAATCACTGGTGATTTTGACTTGGGCAGTGCCCATCTTAATATAGGCAGGATTTCAACTGGGGGTGGGGATTTCCAGGAGTTCAGTTCGCGTCGGAGTCCTAATGCCTACCCTACTTCGTAGGTCCTGTGGCTTTAGTCACACTGCTCATGTGAGAAAATGGGCCGCCATGAATAAAAATACAGAAATGGCAGACTAAATGATCCTTCGTCGGTCATATATTAATTAAAGACGTTAAAATTATCCCTATGGCGCCTCAAAATCACCTGAAATCGAGGGTCAAGAAGATGGGCATTTCCGTCATAATAGGGGATGTATACAGGGAATGATGATCACAGCATCGATTATGGTATTTTTTAACCCAGAAACTCTGGCTGTGATAGGTAAATTTAGGGTAAGGGGGCGTGGCATTCCTATCACAGCCGAGATCGCACCTAGGTTAAATTTTAGCGATAAAAATTTGACTGGCGAAGAGCAACTTTTCGCTGACGAAAATAACGAAACGGGAGAGAAAAAATATGCCAATTTGATACAGTTTGACCGACCTGAGCTTCTTTCACCATGTACCATCTCTAATGACTGTTTGGGACTCCAAAAAATAAGTGACGACGAAGAAAACACAATAAACGCTCGATTTCGATGTTTACCGCCATTTCCTCAGATTACAGCTCAACGAGACTTGACCGCGCGTGCGCACTAGTATCGTGACCTTTCTGATCTGACTATGGTGAAATGGACGAGTCACGTGGTCAGAAAGGTCAATCGCGTTGGAAATCTCGTTTCTCAACGAAACTGAAAATGGCGGCAACTTGACGAGTTAGATGACAAAATTAGAGTTTGGAAGAAGATTTCGTCTAACGGAATGAGTCATTAGTTGATTATCAAAGTTCTGGAGATGCCAAATCATATTATTTATTCGATAAAATGCTTTTCGTGCCTTTGTCTCAATTCCCCACGCCGTGTGCAGTTGAAGATCTCGAGCGACTGACGTCTTATTTATTTTTTTCCTTTTCGGTCTGTATATGTGATTCAGGCTAAGGGGTCAGCAACAACAATAATAAAAAAAAAAAAAATAGACCCCTTAGCCGATGTTTTCGGGCTAGGTATTTTTATTCATGGCGGCCCATTTTCTCACGTTAATGAAGGTCAAATAGGGCGCAAACGTAATAATAAGTGCGCCATGGAGATGTTCGAGTTACCAACAGGGAAATGTATTTGTCGTCGGCATAGCGTTGAGGGAAGGGAGACGCTCTATGAATCACATTTAATTTACATATCAGGGGTATAGAGTTCAGCTCCCCCCCCCCCCATCCCCCCACCCCCCACCACCACCCAGGTGCTCCGCGGCTCCTGCATATCATTTCCATACATTATTTCTACGTGGAATCCCAGTGTTCGCTGATCCCTCAAAAACATTTTTTTTAGGTTTCATGGTGGGGGGGGGGGGGGCGGACAGCCATGACCCCCCCCCCCCTTAGATCCGCCCTTGTATTTTCTGGTGTTTAATGGTGTTTCCCTATCTTTCTGAGATGAAATTATGCGCGCTTGATAATTTAGTGCCTTTTTGCAAATTTCAACTTGACAAAATGTCTCAGTTCCCCCTTCCCCTTAATTAAGACGAATTTTAGTGGTTTCTATCCTGAAGGTATGTACAATTGCATATTCTGAAAAGACGCGATGTACATTTAAGAAGATATGAACTGCGTAGCTCAGGTCGGTGAAATAGCGTGTACTATAGCATTTATATTTGACTATTGTACCGACGTCAAATAGAGTTTTTATGAAAGTCATAAGTTTGCCTTTGGGGCATTTGAACCTGTATATTGACCTAATTTCAAACGGTATCTGTGCGAGCTGTGAGGTTGAATTAATAAGTTAAAAGGCTATAGCATATTCATTTTAAGTGAAATTAGGACTGGTTGATATTGTGTTTTCATACCGTCAAAGTGGTCACTGACCTATTGTGACGAAACATAATGTTCGCGAATTATTGGTCTTAGTTCAGTAAAATACGTTTCTTTTAATGGAATCACGTCATTAAGCATTACGGGCGATAGGGGAACTAATTACTTCCTTCTAACCGGAAATTAGGGTCACCAAGCTGAAGGTTCTCTTCCATAGTTGCTGTGAATACTGTTTGAAATGTAAATGTGACTTTGTGAGTTATCGCCCTTATACATCACCCTTCAATTGTTTACATGCCATACATAGCATTGGCCTCCATCCAGACTCGAAACTTTGGGCAAGCCTTTGGTGTAAGACTTCACCAATATATATAGCTTTATATATATACTTATAAATATATATATATTTGTGTGTGTATATATATATATTTAGTGTATAGATAGTATGAATATACATTAGAGAGTGAGTGGGTGGGGGCTAATGAGTTTACTAAAAGAGCGAAACAGAACGCTTGTCTCGTAGACCTATACATCCAATATTAGGTAGGATGTAATTGTGTATATACGACAGAAGAACTGGGACACGGGACATGGGACACCTAAGAGATACATCATAAGTTGAATATAAGTACATGTAAGAATGTAGTGGTACATTAGAGCTGGGACGTGGGATGCGGGATACTGGACCCGTAAGCTATGTATTATATATGACAGGAGAACTGGGACGCGGGAGACGGGGCATCTAAACAAGGTTGTACTGATATATTATAGTTGGTACGATATGTTCTAAGATGCCAGCGTATATCACAGATGAACTGGTATGGAAGGCAAACACCGCCAAAAATACAACAGTGAAAGAAATAAGCTTGAGTCAAACGATTAACGTTCATTTGACAAACGAACAACGTACAGGCAAACAATTAACGTTCATTTGACAGACGATTAACGTTCGCTTACCAAACGAACAACGCACAGTCAAACGAACATCAGACAGTCAAACGATTAACGTACAGTCAAACGAACATCAGACAGTCAAACGATTAACGTACAGTCAAACGAACATCAGACAGTCAAACGATTAACGCACAGTCAAATAAACATCAGACAGTCAAACGATTAACGTACAGACGGTGTCACCATCAGCATAAAAGTTTATGTGGAAAAGGAGCGCCAAATATAGAAAAATGGCGAACCAGCACATCAGCGATGCGGTTCGTCTCCTGAACCAAGCAGCTGCGATGCTTGGCCAGGCAGTTAATCTAACAACTTCTTGAAATAAACAAACATTCTGAAATTGATACATGTGTTATTCAGACTGTTGTGCTATAGATTCAGTTAAAAATGTTTCTGTCAAATTTCAGTTTTGACGAAAAATAACTTAACTGATGTTCACAAAGGCTTTCATAATCACCTGTTTGGAATAATTTCCAGCTATCCAGTTCTGCAAATAATTTATTGATCAAATCATATCTTACCATATTTCATATCTAGTTAATGAAAAATAACTTTCTATCTATCTGTATATTTTGAGAGAAAAAAATCCTGGTCCTAAATTGTTTTGTGACAAGCAAGATGCTGCGAATTGACAATGCTCACAACATGTTCTGAAAATTGCGATTCAGATGTCGATTGCACACTAATAGCATCAAAACAGCCGGACTTGAATACGTGTGTACATGTAGTTTCATCCGCCATTATTTTTTTAAATTCGATATATTTGAACGTTTCTAAAAAAAAAATGAGTAACAACATTTTTTCAAAGCAAGACAGGCTAAATAATGTCCCTTGGTCGTAAGATTATGGTTGTAATAAGGATATTCGAATTTGAATTTTTGATTGGAAAGAATGGTTGATTATCGGCCGGGTGGGGGGGGGGGGAGGGGCAATTATGGCCCCCCTACCAAACTTTCTATCCTATTTCTGGAACGCCAAATACTTGACAGCTGACACTCTGTGACTTTGTATGTTGGGGTCATTTTGATCCTATTGCATGACCCTCCGAACAGACTATCATGGGTAAATTCAAAATGGCGACCATGTGGGATATACCAAGAAAGTGATGTTTTCGTCATTTTTGTTCCAAATTTCTACTTTTCTATGAGGAAAAGTGGACAAAAACTACTTTATTTCACATTAGACTGTTACTTACCTATTTATCATGCAGTTTTGCCGAGAAATGGCAAAGATAAAATCAATCGAAAAATCTAACCGAAAAGTCGACCAAAAAATGTCTTTTTTGAAAATGACATCGGCCATTTTGGATAGTTTTACATTTTTGATAGAGCTTGACTCAAAGGTATAGTGTGGGACGTTCAGCCCCTAGCTCAAGGGTAAAGAAAATATTTAAGGGAGGAGGGAGGCAGAGAAACAGTCATTTAACTAGAAGAGAATTGTTCTGTTCATATATGTTTTGGGGATATGGCTGTCCCAACAATTAACTCAACAGAGATATAACCAACTATTAAAATCATTTATTCACACATTGCCACTTCTAAGTATCGGTACATGGAACTCGTAAACAATTCTAAATGAAGCATTTTAAACGGTACATTTCAAACAAGAGTGGTTAAATATATATATTTGAATTTGGGGCTTTTGTCAGCTGGGGCTCAATGATGAGTATTAACAATATACAGTCATTTAACTAGAAGAGAATGGTGCTGTTGATATCTTTTTGAGTCAAATGAGCTCTACGCTACTTTAGGTTCTGAAACAACTATGTTATTCCGATTCGGTACTCGATGAATATTGTTTCTATGGTACATCATATTCATTGGAAACACAAAAAAATCAACACCGAAAAAGATGGTATAAATGTGACGTTATTGTTGGAGCTATAAAAACAACTTTTTATCTGTGGCCGTCCACCCCATATTATTGGAGTATTATCATAATTTTCTATCTCAAAACTGTCATAACTGGTTGACTGTTGCAATGCGCACACGTGTGTAGAATCCACTGAGCGCGCTGTCGTCAGTTCTGCAAAAGGACGAATAGCTCAAATCGCTCTATTCAGCCTTTTTTGTTTTTTTGTTACTGATTAATAACCACTTTTTTTTCTTCTTTTTTTTCATCGAAGTGATACTTCATAATCGATAAAAATAAGAGGCAGTGCATACCGTAAGGGTCGAATAGCGCGATCGGGTCTATTTGGATAATTAAATGGTACGCGTATATAAATTTTCTTGTAGTGCCTATCTAAATAGCCCGGTATTTATGGTACAATAGCCCGATCGCGCCCGTTAGAGCTTTAGCCTCTGTGGCTTTTGTACGCGGCGCTTTTGTCCCTGGGGCTTTTGTCCACTGCGGCTTTTGTCCTAGATTCAGATATCATGATCGTGGTTCGATTTCTATTAAAGTCTGTGGCCGTTAGAAATAGAGGTCCGCAGTCTGTGGCCATTGGAATCCGCATTTTTATATAGCCGCAAACCGTCCTGGTGATGGACGTTCTGCTAGTGGACGTTCTGCTCGTAGATGGGGACCTGTTGACCCCCACTCTCTTAGTCGAGACGACCATCCAAATTATCTCCCCTCACTGTGACGGTGACGCCCTCTGTTGTCTGATGTTCATTTCACTGTACGTTAATCGTTTGACTGTCTGATGTTTGTTTGACTGTGCGTTAATCGTTTGACTGTCTGATGTTCGTTTGACTGTACGTTAATCGTCTGAGTCGTCTGTCAAAATGAACGTTGTTTGGTAAACGAACGTTAATTGTTTGCCTGTACGTTGTTCGTTTGTCAAATGAACGTTAATCATTTGACTCAAGCTTATTTGTTTCACTGTTGTATTTTTGGCGGTGTTTGCCTTCCATAAACTGGGACGCGGGACATGGGACGCTGGAGAAATTAAGCCAGATACATGCATGCCTCGCCCATCCGCAGTTATGTACGGTATATGTAGAGTGTGAATGTATGGTAGACGAACTGGGACGCGGGACACGGGACACAATGTAATATGTTATGCATGACCAGTTTGACTGGCGAACTGGGATGCGGGACGTGGGGCGGAATACGAGAAAAGCTGGGACGGGGGACGAAGTAGCACTGTCGAAACTAATTGTGAGTGCTAAAACTAGATAAAATACAAAGAAGTAAGCCTTCGGAGCTTCATGCAGTGGCATAAAAGCGTGATACTGAGACCGCTTTGCATTCTTCATACAAAGTTACTGCCCTGATAGTACCATTTCTCTACGTCAGTTCATCGACACCGATATATTCACATTTCAAGCTAAACGAAAGGGGAAATTATTTCAGATACTAACACAATAATTGGAACTCTTGCCGGAGATGCGTTCTAAGCGTTTTCCCGGAAATAAATCTGAATATAATGTATGCAGATTTATGGTTCTATTTACACGTTTGTTTCGCATTTATAAATAAGCATCGATATTGAAAAAAATCACATCTCCTGTCTCTCTAGTTGTATTTAACGCATAAAAAACGATGACCTTTACGTCATGTAACATTAGAAACCAATACGCGTAACGATATACGACTGAGTTCCAAGTATTTTGTTAGTATCTGAAATAATATCCCTTTTTGTTTAGCTTGAAATGTGAATATGGCGGTGTAGATGGACTGACGTAGAGAAATGGTACTATCAGGAAAAGAAAGGAAGTAACTTTGTATGAAGAATGCAAAGTGGTCTCATTATCACGCTTTTATGCCACTGTATGAAGCTCCGAAGAAGTTACTTCTTTGTATTTTATCTAGTTTTAGCACTCACAATTATTTTCGACAGTGCTACTTCGTCCCCCGTCCCAGCTTTCCTCGTATTCCGCCCCGCGTCCCGCATCCCAGTTCGCCAGTCACACTGGTCATGCATAGCATATTACATTGTGTCCCGTGTCCCGCGTCCCAGTTCGTCTACGAGGGTGGGGGGGGGGGCAAGGGGGGGGTAAGCGATCGTGTGAACGTAAAAAAAAATATCTCTAGTACGGAGAAAAAAGAAAAAAATAGTCCAAATACGAAGAACGAAGAAAAAATAATTCGTGAAGAATTCAAGTGTGCGGAGTAAACATCGGAAAACGTTGGAAATTGTCCACAGTTGACAACATATTTCATTATATACTCCAAAACTGTAAACAAAATAATCCATATCATGAATTCCACAGTGACGGAATCACCGTTGGGAAGGCTTTTTTTTTATTCAAAATCATGCATGTACTCGGAAGTTTCGTGGTCGTACTCGTGAAGTTTTATGTTTAGTTTGCTATTCTATATGACATCTGTCCACGGATCCATGAAAAATCTACAGACGATCCAGCATTGTCAATCACCTCAAACGGACATAACTCTTGACTAGTGTTGCTTGTCTACTATGATTTTTTTTTTGCTGCTCTGTTTCAATCTGATTATTCTTATATGACATCTCTTGATAACATACAGTACCCAAGTATGATAAGATTTTTTTTTTCTCGTGCGCTTTTAAATATTCTCGGTAAAAGAGCTTTATTAATTACACATTTTCTCCCAAAATATATTCATTGGGTGAATTTATCACTTCTACTTATAAACATAAAATTCTGAACTCTTATTTTTACCAAGGTATCAAGGGCGGATCCAGCGAAAATTCATAGGGGGGGGGAGTCAACTATCACAGCCCAACAGGCGAGGGTCCAGGGGCCGCCTAGGCCCCGCAAGCTCCGGGGTCCTAGATCGCCGGAGATGCGTTCTAAGCGTTTTCCCGGAAATAAATCTGAACAAAATGTATGCAGATTTATGGGTCTATTTTCACGCTTGTTTTGCATTTATGAGCACGCATCGATAGCAAAAAATCACACTTTATCGAACATTTAAAAAAAAGTACGCATAGTGATACGATTCATTTACGCAAAATGAAAATGACGAAATCCTCACAGCCCAACAGGCGAGGGTCCAGGGGCCCCCTACGCCCCGGAAGCTCTGAGGTCCTAAATGGCCGGAGAGGAGTTCTGAGCCTTTTCCCGGAAATAAATCTGAATGCAGATTTATGGTTCTATTTCACGTTTGTTCCACATTTAAAAGCACACATCGATATTGAACAAATTACCCCTCATGTCTGAATCCATTTGATTTTCTACTTATATTTAACACATATAAACAGGCGCAACTGGCGAGGGTCCAGGGACTGCCTAGGCCCCGGAAGCTCTGAGGTCCTTGATCACCAGAGATGCATTCTAAGCGTTTTTCGGGAAATAAATCTGAACAAAATGTATGCAGATTTATGATTCTATTTTCACGCTTGTTTCGCATTTATAAGCACGCATCGATAGTGAAAAATCGCACTTCATGGAACATTAGAAACCAATATGATACCGATACGATTCATTTACACTAAGCAAAATTAAGCGAATCCTCAGCCTAACAGGCGAGGGTCCAGGGGCCGCCTAGGCCCCGGAAGCTCCGGGGTCTTAGGTGACTGGAGATGAGTTCTACGCATTTTCCAGGAAATAAATCTGAACATAATGTATGCAGATTAATGGTTCTATTTTCACGTTTGTTTCGCATCGATATTAAAACAATCACACCTCGTGCCTGAATCGATTTGACTGTTTAGTTATATTTAACACATACAAAACGATGACATTTACGTCATGTAACATCAGAAACCAAAACGATACCGATACGTTTCATTTACACAAAGCTAATATTAAAGTGAATCTCTTCATAGTCCAACAAACGAGAGTCCAGTGGCCGCCTAGGCTTCGGAAGCTCCGGGGCCCTACATCTCTGACGAGTTCTAAGCGTTGTCCCTGAAATAAATCGAAACATCATGTATATATGGTTCTGTTTTCACTTTGGTTTCGCATAAGCACGCAAATTGAAAACTATCACACCTTATGCCTGACTCCATTTGACTTTCTGGTTTACCACATACGTGGTGCGCTCGCGACGATAATGTCTTATTTTAGATACATATTGAAACTCCAACATTAATAGTACGCTCACAGACCACATGAATAGATGATGGTCTGTTTAATACGCCTACATGATACTCTAATTACATATATGCACATCCGTTCATTTTACATATCAATTTAAGACATTATTTCTACGTGGACTCCCAGGGTTCGCTGATCTCTTTCAATTTTTTTTTCTCTCCAGATTTCATGGGGAGGGGGGGGGGGGTCTGGACCCGCCCTTGGGTATACAGTTGCCGTCACATCCATACCTTTTCTACAGATGTTTCAAAATAGTATAGTTTTCAGTAAAATGCAACTTTTCTTCCTTGACAATTTCGAATTTCCTGAGTTCTTCAGGTTCAAAAATTGCAGGAAAAATATTTTTCGATTAAAACACATCTTCTCTGTTATTGTCGTGCCCCGGGAGATCATAGGAAGCGAATAGAAAAAAACAGCATGCTAATATATGGTCTACGAAAGAATGTGGAGTGAATTTTATGCGAAAAGATGTCCGTTTTTTCGTGGAATTCATGATATAAGTAACTTGAGTGATATTTAAGGACGGCTTTCGGATGTGGATTTATAATAAAAATTATAGGCCTATGTCGCCATTGGAATTTCAAAATTGGACCACGGAATCGAAGAAGAGGATTGTTGTTGCAGTCATGATCACGTCATTCTCCACAACAGGGTTGTTTCGACGCACACAGAAGAGCTGAATCCGCTGGAGTTGCGTCCCCTCTTGCAGGCAAGCAATTTATACGGGTGTGAACGGGAACGTAAATAACGAATCTCAGAAAACGAGGAACGCAAAATTATAACTTGGTGGAACAGAGAACAGAGAATTAAAAATAGGAAAATACGGTGAACGTGGAATACGTCCAGAACGTGTGTACGCAAAATTAGTTTTCCTCAGAACTGAGAACGGATAATGAAAATTACCCCAAAACGGAGTACGAAAATACCCCTTGCCCCCCCGCGTCTACCATACATTCACACACACACATATATATATATTTATAAGTATATATATAAAGCTATATATATTGGTGAAGTCTTACACCAAAGGCTTGCCGTCACAAGTTTATTTAAGGATTGACTGTGATTTTTTTTACGTTCATTGGGGTATGAACTTAAAAACCGCTGTGCAAACTGTATGATTCCGCGTAGCGGATCATACAAAGTTTGCACAGCGGTTTTTAAGTTCATACCCCAATGAACGTAAAAAAAATCACAGTCAATCCTTATAATTAAATTAATCAAACAAAACTAATCCAATAAGAGAAGAAATTGAATGTGAAACGAACGAATTATTCGGTTTAATTCTTGTAAGAGTACAAAACACTGCGCGTATAAATACAGTCAACAAAGTTCGTAACTCCTAGCAACGTCTCAGTGCACGCGCACCTCACTCGGTCGGCCTAGCGCGGTTCAAACAGTTTTCAGTTTGGCAGTTTGGTGCACATTGTGTATGGAGCCATTGGAGAGAAACTTCTCAGTCAGGGATAATTATTTAGGTCAGGAAAACTGAAACACACAAGAAATTCTGCGAAGGAAGAATGAGATATGAAACCATGCAGAAAAGGAAAAATTGCTCGAGTTGAGTTGGCCTTGCCGGGAATATTCCATTCAGAGTCGACTGATCAACCAACTGGGCGATGCATTTTCTTCCTGTTTTACCGCTCCCCGGGTAGGCATACGGAGGACGATTTCACTGATCAATGTGTTGTTCTGAGCTGGGGAACATTCTCTGTCGCAGTTTATAACGGAACTTTCTTCCTTTCGGTGTCCGCTCAGATCAATAATGTGACGAAACTCTGCATCATTCATCGCCTGTACCCGTCACACGTGGACCGTAATCGAGGGAGTGTGCTGTGTTGTGTTCGAGCGGACGCATAAATTTGTGTGATACTGATATCAGACAGGAAACGTGAAAATTGATTTCGAAGTGTATACAGTTCTGGTGAACTGATTACAGCCTTTATGAACAGCGATTGAACGATGATGTTGCACTCGTAGGCCACCTAACAGGTTTTGTGGAATCAACATTCTGTAACACTCCCCCCCCCCTTGACTGGAGGGATTTTATCGGACATCTGCAGTACGGAACGATATTTGTTGCATACATCTGCTTATCGTGGCAGTCCGTATAGTTTGTAAATTTTTGTGTTTGGTTTCGTGAGAGAGGACGACATATTCCCTTTGGTTTTCATCAGTGCAAAACTCCCCCGCCCCCGACCCGCACCACAACAGTGAAAGCCGGTGGATCGGTAACGAATGAAATATGAATGGAATATCTTACCAAACTCTCAGGTAGGATGTGGGTTTCAGGAGTTCACCGGGTATGATAATTTCTTTATAATGATTTGTGATAAAAGTGGATAAGCGAAAACCTATAATAATGTCAAAATGTCGTTCAAGGTCACGGACATGTCGATTTATTGCTGATCAGCTGATTTCCAGGACAGACAGACATTATCTCGGCTGTTTTCTCTTCGAAATTCTTGTAATTTTACAAACAATTTTCTCAATACAAATAAATATTTAAATTGACTCTTTCCAGTTGGTTTTAGAGTTTTCTGTTGGCATTATTTGAGCAATATTATGCACTAAAATCTGAATTATGTCCAGTGATTCAGTGCTATTTATAGCAAAAAAAGTAGTGCAGTTGTGGGCGTGGCATATCATATTTTTAGATTCACTGAAGTATGAACCGAAAAATTTAGTACTAATCAGCCAATCAAATCGCTGGATTTACGAACAATACGGGGGGAATTTAATTATAAGTGTTTTATTACACCGAATTTATTAACTGCAGTGAATTATCGCTAAGACGCCAGACTATAGCGCATGGTACTAGACACACAGATGCAATTTTATGAATAGTTCATGGATAAATCTACAAAGCTGCTTTCAATCTGACTAGAATAATATGGAGAATTTAAACTTTCAGACGCGTTTTGCGAGATTTACGAGGTGATCTTTTCGTCACAAACCCTGGGTGTTTTGATACAATGTAGCCACTGGCTTTACACACTTCGTTCATAAATCCTATTTGGGTCATGGTGAACTCATTTGATTGGGTGACATCGATGGCGTAAAGTTACTGCAGTTTTGAGATGAGAATGAAATGGATTATTATACCTCTTGAATATTCAGGAGACCGAAACGTATGCTTACCATCGACGACCGGGAGTATTTATCTCTGTCCTTCTTTCTCAACTCAGCAAATAATTTGAAGAGGAATTCGCCAAGTTGTTCTTTCGTTATTGACGAAAGACTATCGAAATCAATATCTTTTGCTTGACAGTAGACCCGTAATATTGATATAGACGCTTGTATAACATTTCTTGCGTTCTTACTGTCCCTATTTTGTAACAGTTCCTGTAGATTTTCATCGAACAAATCCACGAAGCGACCACCGTCAGCCATGTTGCAGGCAGACGTACTTGTAAACAGTGATCACGTGATAACAATATTGACTCCGGACCTCACGCGCCCCGCCCGACAAATAAACAGCTGGGTCAGTGATTGAAAAATATTGACTCGTGGCTGGGTAAAGTTTGACCAATGAAATACCAGAAAACCCCCATGAATATTCAAGAGGTATAATAAACTACAGTATAACTTCCCGATTAGATACACAAACAATGTCATTTTTTCTGAAATAAATAGGATTCTAATTCTTTAGCATTTCATTAGCATTGTGTTACAGGTTAATGGATATCACTGTCATGTTGTTACCCATAATTATCATAGCAACCGATAACCATGCTATTTTTTAGGAATAGTTGAAGTGATTTTATTAATGAATACCAATCACATATATCTTTGTTACCACTTATTGAGTAATTAAAATTTCATAACCCGCGCAATCTCCAAAATAAAGCCCTAAGTAACCTATTGCTTTGGTAACCGTTTTCCTAAAAATAATGAGATTTTTTCGAAAAACAAACCTGGATATTTGCAGAATGCTATACATAATCAATATTATAAGTTAAAAGATATTAGAGTTATATCTCTGTGAACATAAATTTCGTCCCTTATCTTGAGTTCACTTATTGACATCACCAAATCTCAGTTTACATTTAATCTCCGAATATTATTTAGACTTCCAACTACAATATCTCCTCAACCGTTTGAAGTATCTGTATGCGATAAATGTCATCTTACTAAAAAATATGAGCACTTTCTTCTCCTAAAGGTATGGAGCCGTAAAAGTGACACGCAAGATTTTTTTTAAAATTAACTCGTGCTCTCGACATCTTTTATTGTTATCTCGTAATCTCGAGATAATTATCTCGTGATCTCGACATCTTTTTTGTTATCTCGTGATCTCGAGATAATTATCTCGTGATCTCGACATCTTTCTTTGTTATCTCGTGATCTCAAGATAATTATCTCGTGATTTCGACATCTTTTTTGTTATCTCGTGATCTCGACATCTTTTTTGTTATCTCGTGCTCTCGAGATAATTGACCAATAGGAACCATTGTTATGTCGTGATCTCGACATCTTCATTATCTCGTGCTCTCGAGATAATTGACCAATAGGAACCATTGTGACATATATGACAGCTGTATAGTATGGATGATGGCGGGCACAAACCGCAATTTGCTTATTGCGGCATACTTTGATGTCGGGTTCACTGATAATGATATACGATTCATTCTGCACCAAGAACATTCGCTGGAGATTTCCACAAGACAATTGAAGCGAATTCGAAAAGTGAGGGGTATGTCATCTCGGCAATATAGCAGGCCAGCAGAAGTGGTTGAGTTCGTTATATCTCAGCTTAGGGAGTCTGGACAGCTACACGGTTATCGAGTCATGTACGCCAAGTGTTTGCAGAATGGACTGAGAGTACGCATGGAAGATATCAGATTGCTCTTGTCACAGCTTGATCCACTTGGTGTAGAACTACGCCAAAACAGGAGGCTTCGCCGGAGAGCCTATTACGCCGAAGGTCCCAATTATATTTGGCATGTAGATGGCTACGACAAACTGAAACCGTTTGGATTGGCAATCCATGGCTGCATTTGTTTGTGATATGGCTAAATGCTTACAAACAATAACCCAAAGATTGTAGGAGGGTATTTCAGTGCAAAGGGTGTCCTCGTATAGTTAGAACAGACCCCGGCACAGAAAATGGACACATTAGAGATTTCCAAAAGTTTCTGCGGCGTGAAGGGCAAGACCCACAAGTGGACAGATGTTACCTAGAAGGGCCTAGTAGTGCAAATCAAAGAATAGAGGTTTGGTGGGGATTTCTACGGAAAGAGAGCCTGCATTTCTGGATAGAGCATTTCCGAAGTTTGTCTGAGAGAGGAGACTTCGTGGGCAGTGTTTTGGACAAAAGTCTGGTGCAGTTTTGCTTCATGGCTATTTTGCAAGTGAGTAAAAGTTGTGTATTCCAAAGATACTGTTTTTTTGCAATGTATTGCGCTTTTTGAAACCGTAAATAAGCAGACACAAAAAATGATCTAAACAAATAATGCAAATATTACCAAATATTTACTGTCATTGTTACCTGTTGCGGCAATATCTGTAAATCCTTCTCTTGGTGGTATCCGAGATGTATAGCATCAGTGAAAGTGACACAACCTAAATCCTAAAGATTGACAAAAGGCCTTGTAGAACTACTTGTCAGGTCGCCAGCTAATGTCACAAGAAACGGAGATACCAGAGATACAGGTATTCAGACGAGATAATTACTGGTCCCCTGACTAGATTAATTAAACTCTTGGTTTTGGCATTAGAGATGGAACTGTACACTAGTAACCGTTGATGTCACAAGTGCGACAATGAGAAATTGCAATAGCATCTACTAATGACACAACTGTCGTAAATTCACATTCGCCAGCTAATGTCGCAATTGCGTTATAGCGGTTGACTCTGCGTTCAGAGTCGCCTGCTAATGACGCAATTTGGACACTAGCTGGCGACCTGACAATACTAATGACACAATTGTCGCCATTGTGTCATTAATATTTGCTGCAAGGCCTCATTTCAAAAGTGTGCGACTTCATTAGATTAGTCAATCGTTCGATTTGTCTCGACTTCATGTACCGTAGCTGCACCTTCGTATTTAATGAATTTGATCAGCATCATCATCAGTTCATCAGTTTGGAATAACCACACCATTCGACCCTCAAGAAATCCAGAAGTTCCTTGTGGCCGTCCCATCCAGATGTATCACGTTCCTGGTTTGTGGGGCGCTCAAGACAAGCTCTGCCATGTGTCTGATAGAGATATAGGAATTTGCAGAGAAGAATGCGAGTTCCGATCTGTGATACCGTGTGACAGCGACGTGTATGAAACTTGTATACAAATATACAGGGAGGACCTGCAACCAGCAACCAACATGTCAGATGCTACAGATCTGTACTTATATCTGAGATCTGAAGTAATGCCATGAACATGAACTTCTCAGTAAGAGCCAAGAGCTTTAGCATGAAACTTGATGAACTACTTCTGTCGATTCTTGTCCAAATATTCGTCCTGTTCACTCAGCTATACGAGTAGGCGTTGGAAACAGCCCCCCCCCCAACAGTCGAACCGGGGAAAGGCGTCATCTTTAAGTGGTCGATCGACTTGGTATCTATGATAAGTTTTACATTGACATTCCTTGAAGAAAATCCACTAAAGTTAACTAAACATTTCCTTCAGGGAAATAATGCATACTCCCCTTTAATCAGGTAACCGCAGACAAATTGCTCTTTCACTCGAAGTCCCTATATTGCGGATATTATCTGAAGTTTAGTTTGCATAATTGATGAGATGTAATAAAGTAATGCAAGGAAGTAGCCATATTGATCAGAAATGTTGTTGAACTGTACGGGACTTCAATAAAGAAGGAACAATACAAAATAATCAGTTCCAGTTTCATGTTTATAAGCTCATTGCGTGGCAGAAATCAATAACTTTGCTTTAACAGCGCGACACTCGAAACCCGACCTAGCTTGAATTATTGACCGTGAAGGGAACTAAATTAAGCTAAATTGCGGGATGTTTCATTGATAAAATTTACCTCTCTTTGATTAAAGAAACGTTAGCTGTTTGTCAAAAACATTCAAAATGTTTTAAATCTTGAAATTTAGATCAATAAATCCTGTACTCTCAGGTACCAACTTACGGATCTTGAAAATATCACAACTATGAAGAAGATGAAAAGACGATTTGTCTGTTTAGTTCTAGCGATCGTCAGCGAGTGCCACACACCGTCGCTCACACACCAGGCAATGACCCGCACCCAACACTGAGCAGGTTTCCCGGAAGGTTTTAGCAAGAGAAATAAGCAAAATGCCGTTTGTTCGAAAACGTGAACTAATACTAGGTATGGTATAACTCAATTTCATTTCATATATTCTCCTATAATCAGCATTATTGCTCATTTCTTCTGCTGTATAGCTCTGTCTCTGGTGTGCGTCTCTGTGTGAAGGCGAGAGATCTTTCTTGCACTTGGCATTGACCTCTGAGAGCATGGCCGCAGGACCGGAAGTCAAGGATTCTGGCAAAAGTCACGTGACCGAGAGTGGCCTTTATTACTCTGCGTTGATGCGGTCACTTCCGTGATCACATGCGCCCAGGGGTCAAGGCCACTTCCCGTCACGTGATCGGAACCGAAAGTGAACCGAGGAAATACCAAAGGTCACTTCCGGTCGCGTGAGCTTTGCCAGAACTATAGAGGACATCACCTCCGACGGTTAGGCCATTTACTCAGAGGTCATAGCTTGGAGTGCACGAAACATGCACTTCTACTACTACTAAGGTGGGTGGCGCTCGCTAAGCCAGCAAATCGACTTTTGAGAATTGTTGAAATTAGTTAAATAAAAATATTCTTTCCACACAAAATAACAAGACGACACCAACAGGTCTTGACTGCCTGGAATTTTGCTCTTATCATATACAATGTATGTTGTTTGACTTTTTTTGTTGTCCCCCGACACCCGAAGGGCTAAAGGGGCACTATGGTGTTTGGGTCCATCCTTGCGTCCGTCCGACATTCTTTCCACACAATAACTTTTGAAAAACTCAATGGATTCTTTCAAAGGAGATTGTACGATAAGGCGGGATTTCGGCCTATACGTGGTGTGGTTGAAATGTCCTACGAGTAATTGCGTTTTAAGGTAACGGCAAGAGAAAATATATGTACACAATATATGTGAAAGTTCTAGCTCGTTTGCGTTATGATTTCGTGAGAAATGGGTCCAACTCGAGTCATTTAAATGCACGTTTAGACATGAAGGACCCCTTAGACATGAAGGACCCCTTGGACCAAAACGCCATTAAACTTGGTGATGTGCGGTGGCATTGTAACTCCACTGCTGGAAAAACTTGTTGGTCCAAACGGTCCTTCGTGTCTAAATGTGTCTTTAAATGACTCGATTTAGACACTATTTTTGACGAAATAGCACATGCTGCGGATTTAAATTTTATGTCAGGACTACAATGATAACGAGCTAGAACTTTCACATATTGTGTACATATATTTTCTCTTGTCGTTACATTAAAACACAATTATTTTGAGGACATTTTATTTTTTGGATTTTAACCGCACCACGTATAGGCCAAAATCCCGCCTTATCGTACCATCTCCTTTGGTACTTTGAACTGAACTTGAACTTTTTTTTATTCACCAAATAATAATACGAAGATAATACATAATTAATCAAAATAGACTGGCGGGAATAAAACCCCAAGGGGCTTGCTCTATCCCATGAAAATATATGTGTTTACGGTGGCGACAGGTATATTAATGGCGAAAGCTAGGCTAAAAACTAGAGGGCAGTAAGTGAAACGGACTAAGGGGAAATGGGTTAGCTTTGGAGAAGAGATTTTTGTAGTCGAGATTTAAAAAGTGAGGAGGATGTAATAACTTTGAGCGCTTGGAGGAGTTTGTTCCATTCTCGCGGCCCTGTGACTTTAATGGTATAGAATGAAAGATTCGAACAATAAAAGGGCCTATATAAGTTAATATGCTGATTCCTTGTCTGATAGCGGTGGACAGCGCTGAGTCTGGTAAAGTAGTCACGAAAGCGTAATGGCAAGATATCAGAGTTGTACATAAATTTATGCACCAAAGACAGACTGACGTAGATGTTTAGTTTAAGCAGGGGTAATATGTTAAGTGCAAAAAAGAGAGGTTGAGTATGTTCGCGTTTATCAGATAAGGTGATGACTCGGATTGCACGTTTCTGCAGTAAAACTAAGGGTGTCAGGTGAGTGATGTACGTGTTACCCCAGATGATGTTACAATAGGATAGGTAAGGATATATCATGGAATAATATAGGATATACAGAGTTTTCTTGTTAACCGAATTTTTTGATATGATTAATAATCCCAATATTTCTGGCAACCTTTTTACAAATGTAATCGATGTGTGTGGTCCAGTTCAGTTTATTATTAAAAATAACACCAAGGAATTTGACATTGTTTACCTCTACGATTTCGTGTCCAGATATAGTTAGATGAATAGGGTGTCTAAACGTTTACTATTTGGACTAACTATCATATATTTTGTTTTCCTTACATATAATAAGTGACAGGCGGTTTGCAGAGAACCACGTATGGATTTTATCTAATTCATGCGACATGGTATTAACAGCATCATTCAAATTACTAGATGAACACACAACACTAGTATCATCTGCAAAAAGAATAATGTGGAGTAAGTCAGTTGTATTATTTATATCATTTATGTATAATAAAAATAGTAGAGGTCCAAGAATTGAACCTTGCGGGACCCCGCATGAGATAGCACAGGGATCGGAGAGAATGTTGTTCAATGAAACACATTGGGTTCGGTCAGATAGATAACTTCTCAACCAGTTGATTGATTGGCCACGGAACCCATAGTGGTACAGTTTATCAAGGAGGATAGTGTGGTTCACAGTATCAAAAGCTTTGGATAGATCCAGGAAAGTAGAGACACTGAATTTATTAGACTCTTTGGCATTGACCAAAATCTCATAAAGAGAGATAGCTGCAAGGGAAGTAGAGTGATTGGTTCGGAAACCAAATTGATTATTAGATATAACTGAATGCGCTTCAAGAAAAGATGTCATCATGTTAACGGTCAATTTCTCAAGTATCTTACTGAAGCATGGCAGCACTGATATCGGCCTATAGTTTTCAAAATACATGGGTTCGCCTGATTTAAAAACAGGTGTAATCTTCGCGGATTTGAACGCTTGTGGTACAGTGCCGGTTTTAAAGGATAGATTGACAATATGCTCGCTTGGAGCAGAGATGGAGGCAGTTACTAACTTAACATGTGACATTGAGATACCATCCATGCCAGGTGCAGCCGATTTCAAAGACATAACCACGTTTTGGACATCAGACGGAGTCGTGGGAGTAAAATCAAAATCATCAATTGTCGGGGGCCGAGATATTCGCTAAATTGGGGAACTACGCTAGGAATTTTAGAATCCAAGTTAGATGCCACGGTGCTGAAGTACTTATTAAATTCATTAACAATGATACGGCTGTCTGTTACTCCGATTCCATCAACTATACATGATTTAGATAATGCGCTTTTCTTCCGATTCATCAGCTGGTTTAAGATCTTCCGGGTCCCCTTGATATCCTGGTTGCATTGGTTAAATTTAGTTTCAAAGTAGTTCTTTTTAGAGAGACGGATACTGTGATTGAGTTTGTTACGGAAAATTCTATAGTGTTTACGTGTATTTTCATCGTGGTTAGAAAAGTATTGTCGGTACAAGTTGTTCTTTACATGGATCGAGTTTAGGATTCCTGGGGTTATCCAAGGCTTGATAATGCGCCTAGAAGATGGTGCAATGGTAGTTAATGGAAAACACTCGTTATAAATAGCATCAAACTTAGTAAGAAAATTATCAAGGGCATTGTTAGTGTCAGCATCTTCCTGATAGACATCATCCCAAACGGTATCATTCATCCTCTGGATGAATACATTTTTTCTGTCATTATTGACTTGTCGGTATGATATTACTGGGTTAGGTGATATGCTGTTGTGGTCAGATTTGAGAAAGTGAAAGATGGGGAAGTGATCAGTGATATCAGTAGTATACCTGACAGAAGATGATCTTCGTGAAAATTTAAGAAAATATTGTCGATTAGAGTTGCTGTATGTGTTTTACCTCTGGTTGGCTTAGTAATCTGGGGGAAAAAATAGTGTGATTTCATGATTTCAAGGAAATCCTTTGATGGGCTATGGATATCGGTTTTAAAGAGGTCTATGTTAAAATTTCCCATCAGGACACATTTCTTCCTTTCTATGTCAGGTGAGGTTAAGATAGAAGATAAATGTTTATTAAAATTATGTACGTTCTTACCAGGGGGGCGATAAAATAAGCCAATTAAATATTTGGTATTATTAAGCTCAAGTTCAAGAAAAAGAGATTCAAAATCGCCTTCATCATCAAGGAAGGACAGATCCTCGCGTAATTTGCAAGAATGGACGGTATCCTTAACATAAAAGATAAGACCACCGCCGCGTTTTTTAAATCTTGATGAGGGAAAGGGCTTATAGCCAGGAATATCAAATAAATTTTCATTAGCGGGATTTAGCCAACTCTCAGAGAACCCAAGAAAAATTCATGCTTCAAATTGTATACAGTACCTAAAATTTCTGAAAAATGTTTCCTTAAACTCCTAGCATTCATGTGCAGAAATGATAGTACTGATGTACTGATCTGTCTGTGGGTGCATGTAAAATTAGGATTTTTTCCCGAAACTATAAAAAGCGGAACACGGACTTTACCCCTAAAATAGGGGAAAACACCTATCAACCCTAGCCAAAAGGGCTAATATCGGTCTCCGGGCTTATCGGGGCCTGCCTATCAAGTCAATGGGGTGGGTGCATGTAAAATTAGGATTTTTTTCCCGAAACTATAAAAAGCGAAACACGGACTTTACCCCTAAAATAGGGGAAAACCCCTATCAACCCTAGCCAAAAGGGCTAATATCGGTCTCCGGGCTTATCGGGGCCTGCATATCAAGTCAATGGGGTGGGTGCATGTAAAATTAGGATTTTCCCCCGAAACTATAAAAAGCGGAACACGGATTTTACCCCTACAATAGGGGTCTGTATTATACAATATAAGGGAAAATGGCTGTATGGGGTATGGGGATGGTCAAATTTTTTTTTCGTGGGCTTTACTATGGCTTGTGGGATCTCGTTTTTCTCGTCTCGCCGAGAAAATGACAATGGGAAGGGTCCCGGAGCGAAGCGGTGAAATTTTTGGGGAAAGTCACCGAGGTCTGTATATAGGCCCATAGGCTGGCCATGGGGGGTATAGGTCCAACCTGGGAAATTCACACACGTTCATTGTGATATGGGTTGCTTGGATTTGTTTTCACGTCTCGTCATTTAGAACACGATGGGAAGGGTCCCGGAGCGAAACGGTGAATTTTTTGGAAAAAGTCACCGAGGCCTGGGTAGGCCCATAGGCCTATACTGCATGGCTATGGGTGTATAGGTCCATACGGGGTGGACGTTTTGGGATCTAGGTGGGCTACTAATGGTCCGATGGGGTCGAGTGAGGTATCAATGTGAAGCCTATGTAAGGGGGCAACCGATGGGATGGATGTGGGGTAGGAATATCGTCATTCTGGGCATGCGCAATAGACAAAGTGTACCGTATGGAAATAGACGTTTTGGGATCTAGGGGAGCCACTAGTGGGCCGATTGGATCGAGTGAGGTATCAATGTGAAGCCTATGTGAGGGGGCATCTGATGGGGTGAGTGCGGGGTTGAAATATCGTCACTTTGCGCATGCGCAGTGGACAAAGGGTATGGAAATAGACGTTTTGGGGTCTCGGTGGGCCACTAGTGGGCCGATGGGATCGAGTGAAGTATCCATGTGAAGCCTATGTGAGGGGGCTAGACTAGGGTGTCGTTTCCATTCTGCTGCGCAGGTCACGTGGGTTGTGACGTCACTTCCGGGTTTCACCTCCAAACCCAGAAGAGTTCCAATGTTCTCTTAGACGTCCGGATGTTCAACCTCCGGGGGTTTTCCCGGCCCGGCCCGGCCCGGCCCGCCCCGGCCGCAGCGCGCGCGCGCGGGTTCTCCGGCCGCACGCGCGCGCGCGTCATCACCGGCAGTGCGCGGATGAATCTCGGGTCAAAAGGTCAAAGGTCACATCCAGGGCAAAAGGTCCAAGGTCTCCCTTTCGGCAAGGTTCGGAGACAATGTTGCGGCATCGATATACAGAGCTTGAACCCCAAAAGGGGATTGTAAATTAACCTGAGAAGGATGGGCAGTTCCATTTGGACCAATCAGCGGTCGAGAAAAAGAGCCAATGAGCGATCGATAAAAGAACCAATGGACGGGTACTAGAATTTCGCTCACGTCTGCGCCTGCTTCCGGGTACTGGGATGCTTTCGCCTACGTCCGCGCCTACATCCGGGTTCTTGCACACCCGGGTAATGTTTTCTGGACATGGATGGGTTACCTTTGGCTCCATTCTAGGCCACTGATTGGCTAATACGGTGTTCGAAGCCAGTTTCATGCATTATGCTCATATAGAAAACACACAAGACAGGGTTTTTTGGTGAGGTCCCATTTTTTTTATTCAGTGAACAATAACAACGTGAGAACAACCACGTGAAAACTGAAGCCCAGAACAGGGGGCTTGTACATTGAAAGAACTGAAGCCCAGAACAGGGGGCTTGTAAACTTAAGCCCAGAACAGCGGGCGTGTGTACATTGAAAGAACTTAAGCCCAGAACGGGGCTTGTACATTGAAATGATGGGCGGCCCAGTCATATACGAGTACATCGCGGTCCTCGGCCTTGGGATACTCGTCAAACATCTGTACGATGGTAGATAAGGGTCTTCCCCGGCATCGATGGTACAGGTAAAACAAGCAATATTGTCCGCACACGCTACTGGCCAGGCTTTGCAACGTTTGACTGTTCCAACACCACGTCTCTGTGCCTTGATCCATGAAGTCTGTTAAATCGGGATGGAGGGGTGGCAGACCGTACGGGTCAAAGTATTCGTCCTGCTGTTCTGTCAAGTACACGCCCACCCAATGTTCACCGGGCCGATCCATCGGGTCCGTGTTGAGAACGTATGCAGCAGGATACCTACGGTCTAATGGGAACACATCTCGGGCGAACACCCCTTGAAAGACCATACGTGTCTCTGGGTCATTCTCCAGCACGGTGGTTATCTGGTCTGTATCCATGTTAGGTGGAGAAGTCACACAGGACGTTGCGCGCCTTGTCCACTTGAATGATGTTGTCAAACTCGGCGTAGCAGATCACATTGACGGTGGTCCCGAGGGGTCGTGCAAAGTGGATTTCCAACAGTAAATTACCTTGCTTGGCTAGGGCCAGCTGATGGTCGTTCTCTAAGGTGGGGGTCAGATCGAAACAGAACAACGTGTATCCGTTCCCGTAGTCCTCCCGACTGATCAAATTCCCTTCGTCCTGGTTGATTTGACCGGTGGCTGTAGACAGGCTCTGATGGGCTCGAATGAAATTCCTGCGCCCAAAGTTCGGTGTTAAGGCCGTGGCTGGGACCTGTTGTCCATCCACATGCAGGGCCACAAAATTGATGCCGAAATGTTTAAAGTCAAACGGATTCTCTGGGTAGGCTCCGCTGAAACTGGTATTTTCCACACAGGCCAGGATCAATCGCTTGGGTAGTTCCCCCAGGAACAGGTTTTCTTTGTTGGCGCTCATATTTCCAGCAGGCACAGAGAACACTTTGGTTTGTACACGTCGGATAGGGTACTGGGCTGGTTTTGTTTCCAAGGCTTTCATGTGTCCCAATTGAACGGCTGGGTTCGGTTTCACTTTTCGGACATACAGGACTGCGTCTTGGATAACAATCTTATAGTCAGCTGCATGCCCATCTACGTTAGTGGCCATCAAGGCGAAGGTCGGAGGCGCCCGTATCAGTCGGATTTTGATGGGGATCTTGTTCAAGAGATACCGGTCTTGCATGAACATGTCTGCGTGCAGTCGACCCATGAGATCCACCGAGGCACCGTTCGCAGTGAAAGCCTTCCGTTTGTTATATCCCACATTGTCCACCGTGTCCATGTGCTCGGGTGTGTCCTGGTAGAATAAAGCGGCTGTCAGCTGAGATTTTTTAGCCTCTCGGCCATACGACAACAGTGTCTCGATGTAGGCTCGATAGGGGTACGTGTTGGTCGAGTCACTGATGAGTTTGTCGCTGAGAAAAATATCCACCTGTTGAAACATCGAGTGCAGCCAGAGATTCGTCGGGCCCACCGTTGCAGCTTGGATGATTCTGGAGCCTCCCAATTGACAACCTTGGCTTTCACATACAAGTATGTATGGGCTAAATCCACATAGGCCGTATCCGCATTACTGATGGTGAACTCGATGGGCCCTGTTTCGTTGATGCTGGAGAGCGGGAGATGCTCCACCCATAATCCTTGTTCGGCACTGGTCTGTGTGGCGGCACGGTCCACAAATCAAATTCACTGTTGGTGGAGGGGCAGGACTCGGCGTGGATCAAGGACATGTTTAAGAAAAGATATCCTGGGTCTTCGATGTGCGTCGTCGCTGGGTCGGTCGTCGACTGGTGCGTGGTCTCGGTGGGGCAGCTCTTTTATTCCCTACGGTGCGTTGTGCTTTGGCCACCAAGACGCCTCCCGCTTCTTTGGCCCGCCGTTTCAAGGATTCTTTGGGTGCCGTACCCCCCAAGACATCACCGGCCACTTGCAGTCCACTGCGTACCGCTTGTTTGCCGATTGCTTTCACCCCACGCGTCACCAAGGGCAGGAACGTTTTGACGATGCTGCCGAGTATGTTCCCCAGTCCATGTCCTCGTTGCATGCGTGCACTGCTAAATTACAAGCGTCTAGTCCGTCATTCATAATTCAGCCGTCGTCCATTAGAGAATATCCGCGTCCATAATCCAAAGACCTATTCCATATTCCATATAACAGTATTAGCACCAAATTCAAAAAGACAATCATAGTATACATAAACATAGGCTTGTTTCCTGCAAGAGAGAAGCGGTCAACAGTTTTCAATGATGCCGGCAAGACATCATGATGTTCCAAAATATCAAATCCGTATCGCTGATCAGTATTCTTAATCCATAATATTCGTTATAGAGTCGTCATCTAAAAATGATGTACCTCAGTCACGCTTTGATTGTGACTGTTCATATGAGTACCATGAGGATCTTGAAGTACATGGGCTCTTGAATCTTGATCTTGAAGTACAAGCCACCCCCGGCCTGTTGGTCATAATAGTCCATATAGCTGCGTGCATCGCACTCGTAAGGTACTTTCATTATGCAAAGTGGGGAGCACGTGCTTGTCGAAAATGAAGTGTCAGCACCACTTTTCCTCGTTCGAATGGCACTGGTCGTCCCGTGTCATCTCTTATATCCACCGTGATAGTGTTGATGTCGGTTTGTCGTACGGGCAGGTAGAGCATGTGGGTGAAACTGTGGGTGACTTGATCTCCATACGTATTTTTAATGGGGACCACCCGTAACAGAGGTGTGTTGATATCGCCCACGATGTGGCTGTCCACCACGTCCGAGTAGACGTAGAGTCCGTACATACCCGACTTCATATCCATCGGGATCTCGGCTTGGTGGGCGGTGGGACCAGCGAACGTCTGTAGATCGAAACCCAGCATTTGCTGTAGGATAGGACTCAGTACGACACTCGCGTTGGCGGTGACGATAAGCTGTGCCTTGTCGTTGTGTGCGTTGTAATCGAAGTCCACGTAATTCTTGAAGGGAAAGGATTTGATGGGTTTTGATCTATTCGTGACCTCCCGTAGGGCCTTATAATGCAACAGTCTTGACAGCCCACCCATGAACTCCTTGGGGGTATCGTATTGGCCTTCGGGGAGGGTGAGTCGGGTGTCTTTTCCTTCGTAGGTCACGTCGTACCACACTTCATTGGCTCGCACGTTGTACCACGAGTAAGGGTATTGGATATCCACGAGGTCACATTCCCATCGTCCAGGTAAATGCAACGGTTGCGGTAATTGGGTCACGTACTTGGCCAAGGTGTTGTCAGGAAACTCATCCAGCGAACTGTTACTGGGTAGGGTGAGGTAAAACATGGCGACTGAGCTGTCCTGCTGCTGCTGTTGGTTTTAATAGGTGTTCCAGGCCTTGGGTGGTTGTGTCCGGCGTCGTGTTCGTCGCGGTGACTTGTTACGTGTCACGGCTCTGGAGATGTGGGGTGTCCTGATCAATGATGGTTTTTTAAAGGGTGCAGTCCACAGTAGACCCCTCGTTGCTGGAAATAGACCCTTGGTATAATCCTTCCGTCTTTCCGAGTTGCCAAACCATGCAGAAAACCCATATAAAAGTACATATTTTCTTCATGGGAATACTCATACCATTAATTTAATATATAAGCCAGTTATGCAAATTTAACCCGAGATAAATTTTCTTCCCTCGAAACGTACTCCAAATTTTCTGGAAAATCTATTAAAATGACCCAAAATACGCCATATTTCGTTCACTTCCTGGAGAAATCTTGACAATCGATTTCCACAAGATTTCTGCGTTGGTTCACGGTAATGGGGGCTCTCTCTATACTCCGATGATAGGCTCGATTGTAACCAATCACCAGTTTCGGGAGAACATCGATGTACCGCCTTGTATTCTTATATGTGAAATATTTATACATGCGGCCTTTGAATGTCCTGTTGAACCTTTCCACCACGGAAGCCTTGGTCTCGTTGTACGTATGGAAGAAAAACACCTTCTGGGCTTTCAGAAACTGTTGGAACGGTCCGTTGAGGAATTCCGTGCCTTCGTCGGTTTGCAAATACAAAGGTTTGCGCCCGGTTTTGAAGATATCTTTGAACGCCGCTATGAGATTCGGCCCCGTTTTCGTCCGAATGGGTACCACCCACGCATACATGGATAGGATATCGATGCACGTCAAGATATACCGATTCCCATCGTTGTGTTTGGCAAAGGCGCTCATATCGACCAAATCCGCTTGCCACTGGGCATCTATTCCTCCCACGATGACCCGGTTCCGTAGAAAATGGCGACGGACAGATCGATGTAAGGTATAGGTGTCTTGTTTTCTTAACCAATCTCGGACTTGGGCACGTTGTATCCCTGGGGTTTGGCCGCTCGATAGAGAGCCGACAATGCACTATAGGCCGCCGGACTGTCGGGACTGTAGTATAAGTTATCCAACACCTTCTCCCAGCGCTTCATGGTGACAAATGATGATGGACCCTGGCTCTATCGTTTATTTATAACAGGTATATCTTGGGCCGGAGTTTCTTTCTGATTTTCTTCGTTGGCTTCCACAGTGTCGATGGTAAATGACCAGTCCAACTCGTCTGATGACCGCTTGATAAGCACTTGATCCACATCTACCACGGCATCTTCCAATGCAGACCATAGATCAGGGTGAAGGGTAAAATGCACTGTTCCCCCATCTAGCCGAGCCAATTGAGCAAAGAAAGGGCCGCGTCGAATGTACACATCGTGACACAAGTGGATGAGGTCGCCGTCCAGTTCACCAGACAACACCCGTTTGAATTTGGTCCAGCCCTCCCGGGACAGACGAATGTGGGCCGGGCACGGTTGTGTAGGGTCCGCATCACAGATGTCTCCCACCTCCTCCATGATATCGACCTTATCCGCATAAACGTGCAGGAAAACCTCGGGGTCAAGCTGAGATACGCCCGTATTATATGCTCCGTCATGGTCAGTACGTGAATGGTACCAGATTTGACTGTCTCTCGTATTTATAGGGAGAACCCGTGAGATCAAAGGATCGGGTGGTCATGTCACTGGGCTGACTGAGTCTAGCCGGGTAATCAATGGCATCGTCGTCTGGTTCATGGCTAGACATTTGTTCGTTGGGTTCTGC
>JAVTVY010008055.1:0-48192 GCA_036873755.1 Hanleya hanleyi
AGATGGAATGACCTCGGTCTTTCATATGAATTGTTTCTTGTTAGTCATAAGAATTTCTTGTTCACATGCTTGCCGAGCTATTATCAGGAATTAATGTTAGCATGGAGAGATGTTCAGAAGAATATACTGAAAGATGAAGAGAACATTGTTGACATTCTGAGTCAACCTATGTTTTACAATCATAATATTGTAGCCTCTGGCAAAACTTTGTATTCCGAGTTATTTGTACGTGCCAGAATGTTTTGTTTAAGAGATTTTGTTTACGAAGTCGTTCCTGGATTTCTGCCAGTTTTGGCTGTGCAAGAACTTGTTCTGTCGGTGTGTCCTGAAGCTGATCCACTCAGGGTTCGAATTTTGTATGAATTTTTCTTGACTGCTATTCCTGATGACTGGAAGTATGTTATCAATAAGGTTGCTTCAGATGGTAGCTGTAGATCTGCAAGAGAACCGTTTTTGCTCTGTAATGCTGAAAGAAAGTCATAATGCCTTCTTGCTGTCAGAGATTTCTATGATATGCTTATTTTTAATATTTTGAAAAAACCGGCTTCCTGGCTATTTGGGCTGCCATATATCCAGACGTAGATCTGCTTAAGTGTTGGGCCCGTAATAACATTATGGGTAAAAATCCGGATTGTGTAGAGCTGGATTTTAAAATTTTGCACCATGTTGTTTTTACACGTGAGAAACTATGTAAAATTGGCCTTGCTGATTCAGATCTCTGTGTGATATGTTTGTCGCACAAAGAAGATACAAGGCATATATTTCTTTCCTGTCCGGAGGTGAACAGTTTTTTACAATATTTAGGTTCATTTATAGAGGATCTGTTCAGGTTTGCCCACGTCAGCGTCCTGAATAACGTTTCGTTTGAAACACTTGTATTATTCGGTTATTCTGTACAAAGTCGAAATGTAAATAGTTATTTCCTCAATATTGTATGTAGTCTGGCTCGCCTGGTTATTTTCAAGCGCAGAAATATGAAAATGTATCATGACAAACTTATTTCTCCAACATTTATGTTTAAAAAGTTACTGGAACAACATGTGAAGTCGGCGTTCACATACTTGCAGCGTGATTTGCCTACTTTTAACAAGAGATATCTCTTTTGTAACCCCTTTGTTAAGCACGACAGTTGCGTAAAAGTTAATTTTCCATAGTAGCTAATTCCATGCTTTGCGTGCAATGTATATCACTGATTTATCCTTGATCACTCCGACCTCGATGTATTTGTGTAATCAGAAAGTGTGTATTAAGATAACTTGTGCAGGTCTTGAGTTTCTGTGATCGTCCTGTTTTTATCCTTCTTGACACTGCTAAATACTTTGTACATATGATATATTTGTTGAGTAAATATTATTCAAAAGTAAAAAAAGAAAAAAAAAAGAGCGTCGTGCTAATAACGCGAATGTCATGGGTTCGAGCCCCATATCGGCCATGCTATTTTTAGAAAACTATAAAATGGTTTTTTTTCTCCTTTGAGGAGGATGTCATTCAATGAGAAATTCGAACTGATAAATGATGAATTTTTTTTTATCCTTAATAAGGTTAAAAGGAATGTCAGTTGTTGGTCTGGTCGATATCTTACCTTGCGAGGTAAAGCTGTTTTAATAAATACGGTCGCTTTGGCTGTTCTTTGGTATACAGCACAATGTGCAATGTTATCTAAACAATGTATTATCCAGTGTATTCAGAGTGTTTTTAAATTTTTGTGGGACGGAAAGCCTGAGGGCTTAAAGCGTTCCGTTTTGTATAACAGTTATGACATGGGCGGTCTGAATATTCAAAATATCGATTGTAAGTTGAATACTTTTGCTGTTAAACATGTTTTGAAATTGATTTATGGCACAGATGCGGAGTGGAAACATTTTGCTATATATTGGATGGGTATTCCGCTCAGGAACGTATGTCTCTATTGGGCTAGACCTAGTATTCCACATTCTTTGGAGCCGTCAGCTTTCTATCGTTTTGTTCTGTCGGCTTGGAAGGATTTTTATAACGGGCAGCAGTTGCCTCAAAAATGTATAGCAACAAATTCATTTACACTGTTTTCCTGAGTAAGATTGTTGAATCGCCACGGGTTGTTATGGCTCAACCATCACTGCCTTGGTCCCTTATTTGGCGAGCTGTATTTCATAACCTTATTGACAATAACCTGGTGAACTTTTCATATAAGCTTGTACATAATATTTTACCTGTGAAAGAACGATTGTTAAGGAGGAATGTATGTACCGATGATGTGTGTGTCTTTTGTACAATTCTGAAACCAGAAACCATCTGTTTATAGAATGTGTGGTTGTGCAGCAAGTTTTTATGCATTTGAGACAGGTGTTTTTGTTGTATGGCAGTTTTCCCCTTCTTTTAATGAGGCACATTTGATACATAAATTATTTGGTGTGCGATTGTCGAAACAAGAAACGGCTGTGTATTTGTTCTTGACAAGTGTCTGCCTCATTTGTGTCTGGTGTGCCCGAAACGAGATCATTTTTCAAAACAAAAGGAGATCTGTGAATTCGATTAATCAGGAGGTTAAAGCATGTATTAAGTCAAGGGTTTGTGTTGATTTTGTGCGGTTAAGTACGGCCACTTTCAAGAATACTTGGTGTCGAAATAATGCCATTTGTACATTGCAAAATTCTAAGTTAGTATTATTATTGTAGTTATTCATTACGATATTAATTGTACAGTTGAATATTGATATGTCAAAGCAGGAAGTCCTAATTTGTCTGTGATATATTGACATTTTAGTTGGGAATTCCATTGTGCGGCTTAATAGCATGTATATATTTTTCCATTTCAAAAGAAAAAAAAAAAAAACGAAAAAACGAAGAAAAAATGTCGCTGTCTTCTGGGTGCGCACCACAGCTACGTAGGAATGGCCCCTCTCTAATTTCATTACAAGGAAGACCGACCGATTTAGACCACATGCTAATTCTTTAAATATTTACTGTTGCTGATATCTGTAGTACCATCCTGTTGGGTATCGCCAGTCTTTCAAAGGAACATATGCGAACCGATGCTTGGGTTCGCCTACAGACCGGCTGGGGTCAGTGAGTAACGTGCCAAATGGCCTCCGTCACAAAGGCTCGTTACCGTTGTTAATTGGTTAAATAGGTTGATTATAGTGGGGGTCGAGGTCGGTTCTTTTATTACCGACCTCGACCCCCCTATAATCAACCTATTTAACCAATTAACAACGGTAACGAGCCCCTGTGGCCTCAGTTATGTCCATTTGGTGAGCGAGAAACTCGCACGTGATCCCCCCTAATGTCTCGAGTTAAAAAAAAATCCTCAAATTGAGCGAACTTGGGTGAACTCATTTTTCACTATAACCTGAGTGACCTCTTGGCTCATCCTGAGCGATTTTACAACAAAACACTCAAGTTGAGTTAATTTCACGCATCATCTGCCAAATTTTTCAAGTGAAATTTGCTGGGATCATGTATATTCAGCTCACTGTATGGTCAACATTGGCTGGTTTCCGTACTGCATTAATCAGAGATGTATGCTATCAGTACCTTTTCACCTGTGACGCAATAGTTCGGGTGAATGTGTGCGGTTCTGCGTTGTAATATAACATGGGTATAGTTACATAAATAGGCCCTATACCGTTTTAAATTTCTTTGGATATACTTTCTCGTTTCTCATCCAGGAATGCGACACGAATATAAGATTTGCTGAAAATATATATACGATGTGATTTCAGTTGATACAAACTGTGAAAAGAGTATATGATAAGAAACCTATATTCTTGAATATTTCTTAAATTTGTACATACAGCATAAAATATTACTGGTAAGTTTAAAAATACGTCTGATAGGTAAAATGTGAAGGTACCTCATATTGTTCACCGATGGTCACATGGATTCGTTTGACGATCAGTTGTGCGACCATCGGCCGGTTAGCTCAGTCGGCAGAGCGTCGTGCTAATAACGCGAATGTCATGGGTTCGAGCCCCATATCGGCCATGCTCTTTTTAGAAAACTATAAAACGTTTTTTTTCTCCTTTGAGGAGGATGTCATTCAATGAGAAATTCGAACTGATAAATGATGAATTTTTTTTTTATCCTTAATAAGGTTAAAAGGAATGTCAGTTGTTGGTCTGGTCGATATCTTACCTTGCGAGGTAAAGCTGTTTTAATAAATACGGTCGCTTTGGCTGTTCTTTGGTATACAGCACAATGTGCAATGTTATCTAAACAATGTATTATCCAGTGTATTCAGAGTGTTTTTAAATTTTTGTGGGACGGAAAGCCTGAGGGCTTAAAGCGTTCCGTTTTGTATAACAGTTATGACATGGGCGGTCTGAATATTCAAAATATCGATTGTAAGTTGAATACTTTTGCTGTTAAACATGTTTTGAAATTGATTTATGGCACAGATGCGGAGTGGAAACATTTTGCTATATATTGGATGGGTATTCCGCTCAGGAACGTATGTCTCGATTGGGCTAGACCTAGTATTCCACATTCTTTGGAGCCGTCAGCTTTCTATCGTTTTGTTCTGTCGGCTTGGAAGGATTTTTATAACGGGCAGCAGTTGCCTACAAAAATGTATAGCAACAAATTCATTTACACTGTTTTCCTGAGTAAGATTGTTGAATCGCCACGGGTTGTTATGGCTCAACCATCACTGCCTTGGTCCCTTATTTGGCGAGCTGTATTTCATAACTTTATTGACAATAACCTGGTGAACTTTTCATATAAGCTTGTACATAATATTTTACCTGTGAAAGAACGATTGTTAAGGAAGGAATGTATGTACCGATGATGTGTGTGTCTTTTGTACCAATTCTGAAACCAGAAACCATCTGTTTATAGAATGTGTGGTTGTGCAGCAAGTTTTTATGCATTTGAGACAGGTGTTTTTGTTGTATGGCAGTTTTTCCCCTTCTTTTAATGAGGCACATTTGATACATAAATTATTTGGTGTTCGATTGTCGAAACAAGAAACGGCTGTGTATTCGTTCTTGACAAGTGTCTGCCTCTTTTGTGTCTGGTGTGCCCGAAACGAGATCATTTTTCAAAACAAAAGGAGATCTGTGAATTCCATTAATCAGGAGGTTAAAGCATGTATTAAGTCAAGGGTTTGTGTTGATTTTGTGCTTTTAAGTACGGCCACTTTCAAGAATACCTGGTGTCGAAATAATGCCATTTGTACATTGCAAAATTCTAAGTTAGTATTATTATTGTAGTTTTTCATTACGATATTGATTGTACAGTTGAATATTGATATGTCAGAGCAGGAAGTCCTAATTTGTCTGTGATATATTGATATTTTAGTTGGGAATTCCATTGTGCGGCTTAATAGCATGTATATATTTCTTCCATCAAAAAGAAAAACAAAACGAAAAAACTAAGAAAAAATGTCGCCGCCTTCTGGTGCGCACCACAGCTACAGGAATGGGCCCTCTCTAGTTTCATTACAAGGAAGACCTAATCTGATTTGACCACATGCTAATTCTTTAAATATTTACTGTTGCTGATATCTGTAGTACCATCCTGTTGGGTATCGCCAGTCTTTCAAAGGAACATATGCGAACCGATGCTTGGGTTCGCCTACAGACCGGCTGGGGTCAGTGAGTAACGTGCCAAATGGCCTCAGTCACAGGGGCTCGTTACCGTTGTTAATTGGTTAAATAGGTTGATTATAGGGGAGTCGAGTTCGGTTCTTTTATTACCGACCTCGACCCCCCCTATAATCAACCTATTTAACCAATTAACAACGGTAACGAGCCCCTGTGGCCTCAGTTATGTCCATTTGGTGATCGAGAAACTCGCACGTGATCCCCCCTAATGTCTCGAGTTAAAAAAAATCCTCAAATTGAGCGAACTTGGGTGAACTCATTTTTCACTATAACCTGAGTGACCTCTTGGCTCATCCTGAGCGATTTTACAACAAAACACTCAAGTTGAGTTAATTTCACGCATCATCTGCCAAATTCTTCAAGTGAAATTTGCTGGGATCATGTATATTCAGCTCACTGTATGGTCAACATTGGCTGGTTTCCGTACTGCATTAATCAGAGATGTATGCTATCAGTACCTTTTCACCTGACGCAATAGTTCGGGTGAATGTGTGCGGTAATGCGTTGTAATATAACATGGGTATAGTTACATAAATAGGCCCTATACCGTTTTAAATTTCTTTGGATATACTTTCTCGTTTCTCATCCAGGAATGCGACACGAATATAAGATTTGCTGACAATATATATACGATGTGATTTCAGTTGATACAAACTGTGAAAAGAGTATATGATAAGAAACCTATATTCTTGAATATTTCTTAAATTTGTACATACAGCATAAAATATTACTGGTAAGTTTAAAAATACGTCTGATAGGTAAAATGTGAAGGTACCTCATATTGTTCACCGATGGTCACATGGATTCGTTTGACGATCAATTGTGAGACCATCGGCCGGTTAGCTCAGTCGGCAGAGCGTCGTGTTAATAACGCGAATGTCATGGGTTCGAGCCCCATATCGGCCATGCTCTTTTTAGAAAACTATAAAACTGTTTTTTTTTTCTCCTTTGAGGAGGATGTCATTCAATGATAAATTCGAACTGATAAATGATGAATTTTTTTTTTATCCTTAATAAGGTTAAAAGGAATGTCAGTTGTTGGTCTGGTCGATATCTTACCTTGCGAGGTAAAGCTGTTTTAATAAATACGGTCGCTTTGGCTGTTCTTTGGTATACAGCACAATGTGCAATGTTATCTAAACAATGTATTATCCAGTGTATTCAGAGTGTTTTTAAATTTTTGTGGGACGGAAAGCCTGAGGGCTTAAAGCGTTCCGTTTTGTATAACAGTTATGACATGGGCGGTCTGAATATTCAAAATATCGATTGTAAGTTGAATACTTTTGCTGTTAAACATGTTTTGAAATTGATTTATGGCACAGATGCGGAGTGGAAACATTTTGCTATATATTGGATGGGTATTCCACTCAGGAACGTATGTCTCGATTGGGCTAGACCTAGTATTCCACATTCTTTGGAGCCGTCAGCTTTCTATCGTTTTGTTCTGTCGGCTTGGAAGGATTTTTATAACGGGCAGCAGTTGCCTACAAAAATGTATAGCAACAAATTCATTTACACTGTTTTCCTGAGTAAGATTGTTGAATCGCCACGGGTTGTTATGGCTCAACCATCACTGCCTTGGTCCCTTATTTGGCGAGCTGTATTTCATAGCTTTATTGATAATAACCTGGTGAACTTTTCATATAAGCTTGTACATAATATTTTACCTGTGAAAGAACGATTGTTAAGAAGGAATGTATGTACCGATGATGTGTGTGTCTTTTGCACCAATTCTGAAACCAGAAACCATCTGTTTATAGAATGTGTGGTTGTGCAGCAAGTTTTTATGCATTTGAGACAGGTGTTTTTGTTGTATGGCAGTTTTTCCCTTCTTTTAATGAGGCACATTTGATACATAAATTATTTGGTGTTCGATTGTCGAAACAAGAAACGGTTGTGTATTTGTTCTTGACAAGTGTCTGCCTCATTTGTGTCTGGTGTGCCCGAAACGAGATCATTTTTCAAAACAAAAGGAGATCTGTGAATTCGATTAATCAGGAGGTTAAAGCATGTATTAAGTCAAGGGTTTGTGTTGATTTTGTGCGGTTAAGTACGGCCACTTTCAAGAATACTTGGTGTCGAAATAATGCCATTTGTACATTGCAAAATTCTAAGTTAGTATTATTATTGTAGTTTTTCATTACGATATTAATTGTACAGTTGAATATTGATATGTCAAAGCAGGAAGTCCTAATTTGTCTGTGATATATTGACATTTTAGTTGGGAATTCCATTGTGCGGCTTAATAGCATGTATATATTTTTCCATTTCAAAAGAAAAAAAAAAAAAAACGAAAAAACGAAGAAAAAATGTCGCTGTCTTCTGGGTGCGCACCACAGCTACGTAGGAATGGCCCCTCTCTAATTTCATTACAAGGAAGACCGACCGATTTAGACCACATGCTAATTCTTTAAATATTTACTGTTGCTGATATCTGTAGTACCATCTGTTGGGTATCGCCAGTCTTTCAAAGGAACATATGCGAACCGATGCTTGGGTTCGCCTACATACCGGCTGGGGTCAGTGAGTAACGTGCCAAATGGCCTCAGTCACAGGGGCTCGTTACCGTTGTTAATTGGTTAAATAGGTTGATTATAGGGGGGTCGAGGTCGGTTCTTTTATTACCGACCTCGACCCCCCCTATAATCAACCTATTTAACCAATTAACAACGGTAACGAGCCCCTGTGGCCTCAGTTATGTCCATTTGATGAGCGAGAAACTCGCACGTGATCCCCCCTAATGTCTCGAGTTAAACAAAAATCCTCAAATTGAGCGAACTTGGGTGAACTCATTTTTCACTCTTGGCTCATCCTGAGCGATTTTACAACAAAACACTCAAGTTGAGTTAATTTCACGCATCATCTGCCAAATTTTTCAAGTGAAATTTGCTGGAATCATGTATATTCAGCTCACTGTATGGTCAACATTGGCTGGTTTCCGTCCTGCATTAATCTGAGATGTATGCTATCAGTACCTTTCCACCTGACGCAATAGTTCGGGTGAATGTGTGCGGTTCTGCGTTGTAATATAACATGGGTATAGTTACATAAATAGGCCCTATACCGTTTTAAATTTCTTTGGATATACTTTCTCGTTTCTCATCCAGGAATGCGACACGAATATAAGATTTGCTGAAAATATATATACGATGTGATTTCAGTTGATACAAACTGTGAAAAGAGTATATGATAAGAAACCTATATTCTTGAATATTTCTTAAATTTGTACATACAGCATAAAATATTACTGGTAAGTTTAAAAATACGTCTGATAGGTAAAATGTGAAGGTACCTCATATTGTTCACCGATGGTCACATGGATTCGTTTGACGATCAGTTGTGCGACCATCGGCCGGTTAGCTCAGTCGGCAGAGCGTCGTGCTAATAACGCGAATGTCATGGGTTCGAGCCCCATATCGGCCATGCTCTTTTTAGAAAACTATAAAACGGTTTTATTTCTCCTTTGAGGACGATGTCATTCAATGATAAATTCGAACTGATAAATGATGAATTTTTTTTTTATCCTTAATAAGGTTAAAAGGAATGTCAGTTGTTGGTCTGGTCGATATCTTACCTTGCGAGGTAAAGCTGTTTTAATAAATACGGTCGCTTTGGCTGTTCTTTGGTATACAGCACAATGTGCAATGTTATCTAAACAATGTATTATCCAGTGTATTCAGAGTGTTTTTAAATTTTTGTGGGACGGAAAGCCTGAGGGCTTAAAGCGTTCCGTTTTGTATAACAGTTATGACATGGGCGGTCTGAATATTCAAAATATCGATTGTAAGTTGAATACTTTTGCTGTTAAACATGTTTTGAAATTGGTTTATGGCACAGATGCGGAGTGGAAACATTTTGCTATATATTGGATGGGTATTCCGCTCAGGAACGTATGTCTCGATTGGGCTAGACCTAGTATTCCACATTCTTTGGAGCCGTTAGATTTCTATCGTTTTGTTCTGTCGGCTTGGAAGGATTTTTATAACGGGCAGCAGTTGCCTACAAAAATGTATAGCAACAAATTCATTTACACTGTTTTCCTGAGTAAGATTGTTGAATCGCCACGGGTTGTTATGGCTCAACCATCACTGCCTTGGTCCCTTATTTGGCGAGCTGTATTTCATAACTTTATTGACAATAACCTGGTGAACTTTTCATATAAGCTTGTACATAATATTTTACCTGTGAAAGAACGATTGTTAAGGAGGAATGTATGTACCGATGATGTGTGTGTCTTTTGTACCAATTCTGAAACCAGAAACCATCTGTTTATAGAATGTGTGGTTGTGCAGCAAGTTTTTATGCATTTGAGACAGGTGTTTTTGTTGTATGGCAGTTTTTCCCTTCTTTTAATGAGGCACATTTGATACATAAATTATTTGGTGTGCGATTGTCGAAACAAGAAACGGCTGTGTATTTGTTCTTGACAAGTGTCTGCCTCATTTGTGTCTGGTGTGCCCGAAACGAGATCATTTTTCAAAACAAAAGGAGATCTGTGAATTCGATTAATCAGGAGGTTAAAGCATGTATTAAGTCAAGGGTTTGTGTTGATTTTGTGCGGTTAAGTACGGCCACTTTCAAGAATACTTGATGTAGAAATAATGCCATTTGTACATTGCAAAATTCTAAGTTAGTATTATTATTGTAGTTTTTCATTACGATATTAATTGTACAGTTGAATATTGATATGTCAAAGCAGGAAGTCCTAATTTGTCTGTGATATATTGACATTTTAGTTGGGAATTCCATTGTGCGGCTTAATAGCATGTATATATTTTTCCATTTCAAAAGAAAAGAAAAAAAAAAACGAAAAAACGAAGAAAAAATGTCGCTGTCTTCTGGGTGCGCACCACAGCTACGTAGGAATGGCCCCTCTCTAATTTCATTACAAGGAAGACCGACCGATTTAGACCACATGCTAATTCTTTAAATATTTACTGTTGCTGATATCTGTAGTACCATCCTGTTGGGTATCGCCAGTCTTTCAAAGGAACATATGCGAACCGATGCTTGGGTTCGCCTACAGACCGGCTGGGGTCAGTGAGTAACGTGCCAAATGGCCTCAGTCACAGGGGCTCGTTACCGTTGTTAATTGGTTAAATAGGTTGATTATAGGGGGGTCGAGGTCGGTTCTTTTATTACCGACCTCGACCCCCCTATAATCAACCTATTTAACCAATTAACAACGGTAACGAGCCCCTGTGGCCTCAGTTATGTCCATTTGGTGAGCGAGAAACTCGCACGTGATCCCCCCTAATGTCTCGAGTTAAAAAAAAATCCTCAAATTGAGCGAACTTGGGTGAACTCATTTTTCACTATAACCTGAGTGACCTCTTGGCTCATCCTGAGCGATTTTACAACAAAACACTCAAGTTGAGTTAATTTCACGCATCATCTGCCAAATTTTTCAAGTGAAATTTGCTGGGATCATGTATATTCAGCTCACTGTATGGTCAACATTGGCTGGTTTCCGTACTGCATTAATCAGAGATGTATGCTATCAGTACCTTTTCACCTGACGCAATAGTTCGGGTGAATGTGTGCGGTTCTGCGTTGTAATATAACATGGGTATAGTTACATAAATAGGCCCTATACCGTTTTAAATTTCTTTGGATATACTTTCTCGTTTCTCATCCAGGAATGCGACACGAATATAAGATTTGCTGAAAATATATATACGATGTGATTTCAGTTGATACAAACTGTGAAAAGAGTATATGATAAGAAACCTATATTCTTGAATATTTCTTAAATTTGTACATACAGCATAAAATATTACTGGTAAGTTTAAAAATACGTCTGATAGGTAAAATGTGAAGGTACCTCATATTGTTCACCGATGGTCACATGGATTCGTTTGACGATCAGTTGTGCGACCATCGGCCGGTTAGCTCAGTCGGCAGAGCGTCGTGCTAATAACGCGAATGTCATGGGTTCGAGCCCCATATCGGCCATGCTCTTTTTAGAAAACTATAAAACGGTTTTATTTCTCCTTTGAGGAGGATGTCATTCAATGATAAATTCGAACTGATAAATGATGAATTTTTTTTTTATCCTTAATAAGGTTAAAAGGAATGTCTGTTGTTGGTCTGGTCGATATCTTACCTTGCGAGGTAAAGCTGTTTTAATAAATACGGTCGCTTTGGCTGTTCTTTGGTATACAGCACAATGTGCAATGTTATCTAAACAATGTATTATCCAGTGTATTCAGAGTGTTTTTAAATTTTTGTGGGACGGAAAGCCTGAGGGCTTAAAGCGTTCCGTTTTGTATAACAGTTATGACATGGGCGGTCTGAATATTCAAAATATCGATTGTAAGTTGAATACTTTTGCTGTTAAACATGTTTTGAAATTGATTTATGGCACAGATGCGGAGTGGAAACATTTTGCTATATATTGGATGGGTATTCCGCTCAGGAACGTATGTCTCGATTGGGCTAGACCTAGTATTCCACATTCTTTGGAGCCGTCAGCTTTCTATCGTTTTGTTCTGTCGGCTTGGAAGGATTTTTATAACGGGCAGCAGTTGCCTACAAAAATGTATAGCAACAAATTCATTTACACTGTTTTCCTGAGTAAGATTGTTGAATCGCCACGGGTTGTTATGGCTCAACCATCACTGCCTTGGTCCCTTATTTGGCGAGCTGTATTTCATAACTTTATTGACAATAACCTGGTGAACTTTTCATATAAGCTTGTACATAATATTTTACCTGTGAAAGAACGATTGTTAAGGAAGAATGTATGTACCGATGATGTGTGTGTCTTTTGTACCAATTCTGAAACCAGAAACCATCTGTTTATAGAATGTGTGGTTGTGCAGCAAGTTTTTATGCATTTGAGACAGGTGTTTTTGTTGTATGGCAGTTTTTCCCTTCTTTTAATGAGGCACATTTGATACATAAATTATTTGGTGTGCGATTGTCGAAACAAGAAACGGCTGTGTATTTGTTCTTGACAAGTGTCTGCCTCATTTGTGTCTGGTGTGCCCGAAACGAGATCATTTTTCAAAACAAAAGGAGATCTGTGAATTCGATTAATCAGGAGGTTAAAGCATGTATTAAGTCAAGGGTTTGTGTTGATTTTGTGCGGTTAAGTACGGCCACTTTCAAGAATACTTGGTGTCGAAATAATGCCATTTGTACATTGCAAAATTCTAAGTTAGTATTATTATTGTAGTTTTTCATTACGATATTAATTGTACAGTTGAATATTGATATGTCAAAGCAGGAAGTCCTAATTTGTCTGTGATATATTGACATTTTAGTTGGGAATTCCATTGTGCGGCTTAATAGCATGTATATATTTTTCCATTTCAAAAGAAAAAAAAAAACAAAAAAAAAAACGAAGAAAAAATGTCGCTGTCTTCTGGGTGCGCACCACAGCTACGTAGGAATGGCCCCTCTCTAATTTCATTACAAGGAAGACCGACCGATTTAGACCACATGCTAATTCTTTAAATATTTACTGTTGCCGATATCTGTAGTACCATCCTGTTGGGTATCGCCAGTCTTTCAAAGGAACATATGCGAACCGATGCTTGGGTTCGCCTACAGACCGGCTGGGGTCAGTGAGTAACGTGCCAAATGGCCTCAGTCACAGGGGCTCGTTACCGTTGTTAATTGGTTAAATAGGTTGATTATAGGGGGGGTCGAGGTCGGTTCTTTTATTACCGACCTCGACCCCCCTATAATCAACCTATTTAACCAATTAACAACGATAACGAGCCCCTGTGGCCTCAGTTATGTCTATTTGGTGAGCGAGAAACTCGCACGTGATCCCCCTAATGTCTCGAGTTAAAAAAAAATCCTCAAATTGAGCGAACTTGGGTGAACTCATTTTTCACTCTAACCTGAGTGACCCCTTGGCTCATCCTGAGCAATTTGACAATACGTCTGATAGGTAAAATAGGACATGAGTGAATGTGATCTGATCACTCCGACGCCCTCCGAAGGTGGCTCAGATATGTTGTTACAGTATCGAAAGAAAGCATTCTCGAATCGCACGAGAAAGCGGGGGACAAAGGACAAGAAAAACTGAATATCGTTCTCTGTTCTATCACTTTACAACAATGTATAAGTACGCTTGCTTTCTTCTCTTTGTGATGGCTGTACAGACTATGATTCGATTTGGAACTTTAAATGTGAATGGCCTGAGGGATGAATATAAACAAGCCCAAGTGAAGCAGTTTATGTTTGACAATAACTTGGATATATTGTTTTTGCAAGAGACTCATTTCGAGAATTATAATGATACTAAAAAACTGAATATACCAGGTGATTGTAGGTGGGCATATGGCACTACTAGAAGTCGTGGTGTTGGTATCATAATACGCTATACGGTTGATTGCACAATTAAACATGTACATAGATGTCCGCAAGGTCGATATTTGGTATTAACGGTCGAAACGAATAATGTTGCTTTGAAACTAGTTTGTGTGTATGCACCGAATGTCCCAGGGGATAGGAAAATGTTTATTAAAGATATTGATAAATTAATATCTGGAAGTGAATTGGTTGTACTAGGGGGAGACTTTAATTTTGTTGAGAATAACAGTTTGGATAAATGTGGTGGTAATATTGATTCTCGAAACGATGGGAAAGAGGAAATTGATGTTCTAAAAAATGATTTTAATATTTCTGATATTTTTAGGAACATGCACCCCGATAAGAAAGTCTACACCTGGTCCAGGGGCCAAATTGCTAGTAGACTAGACCGATTTTATTTGTCTAATACTATGAGACACTCAGTATGTTTGTCTGATGTGGTGCATGTCTCATTTTCGGATCATTCGTGTGCATTTTATGATGTGTGTTTTGACAATGTGATTTCGTGGGGCCCAAGTTATTGGAAATGCAACGTTTCATTATTGAGAGAAGAGGAACTCACTGCCAAAATCCGGGATGCGCATAACGTTTCGTTTGCAAAAGATAATGGGGTGAGCATAGTTTCTCAGTGGGATAATTTTAAGGATAAATGCAAAGAAGAGATCCGTAAGCATTCCATACTGAAATCTTCAAAAAAAAAGAGGAAATTGGCTGACTTGAACGTGGAACTGAACAGACTGAAATCCGACCCTGTGGCTAATAAGAGTGATATTGAAAGTGTGAAAGCAGCATTAAACGCTCTGCATAAAGAATCTAGAAACGGGGCAGTAATTCGTGCTAAAGCTGTTCATTTTGAACAGGGTGAAAAGCCAACAAGCTATTTTATTAGGAGAGAATCGAGCAGGGGTAAAAGAAAATTAATCAAAAAAATTACATGTCATAAGAACTGTTCAGTTTCACATGAGAGTCAAGGCCCCATAGCTGACTGTATACGTTCGTATTATAGAGAATTGTATACAAGGCAGGATACTGACAGTGAGTGTCAAACTGAGTTTTTGTCTAACTTGCCCGAGCTTAGTGAAGATTGTAAAAATTTATGTGAAGGGAATTTAACTGAGAAAGAGTTGTTTTTTGCTTTAGACAATATGTGTAAACATAAATCGCCGGGCTGTGATGGGTTGCCAGCCGAGTTTTATTTGCAGTATTGGTCTATAATTGGTACGACATTCACTGAAGTTGTTAATCATTGTTATGTCAACGGTTGTCTGAGTACAAGTCAGAGAACAGGCCTAGTTACGTTATTGTGTAAAGATCCGAGTAACTCAGAGTGTATTAAGAATTGGAGGCCAATTAGTCTATTGAATGCTGATTACAAAATAGTGTCAAAGGCCTTATGTAATCGTCTCAAGTCAGTAATTGACACAATTGTTCTCCAAAACCAAACTTGTGGTATACCGGGTAGAAGTATATTTGACAATTTACATTTTTTACGTAACACATTTGACTATGTTGAACAGAAGGACCTAAGGGCCTGTTTCATTAATTTGGACCAGGAAAAAGCATTCGATCGTGTAGACTGGTCATTTCTGTTTAAATGTTTGGAGAAGTATAACTTTGGGTCTGATTTTTGTCGATGGGTGAAACTGTTATATACTGGTATTTCTAGTAGCGTAATAGTGAATGGTCATATTACAGAAACGTTCGATTTAACAAGGGGAGTCAGGCAGGGGTGCTCTATATCGCCATTGTTGTATGTTCTGTCCCTAGAACCATTCCTTGCCGCTGTTAGGAACAGCGATTTGATTAAGGGTGTCAAAATGCCAGGCACAGACAAACAAGCCAAAGTAACGGCGTTTGCAGATGATACTACCGTTATAGTGTCTGATAAGAGTTCAGTTCCCCAGGTCGGTGGCCTTTCTTCAAGGTATGGAAAAGCGTCCGGAGCGAACCTGAATCTGTCAAAGAGCACTGCTCTGCCTATAGGTAAATGGGGTATAGAATCGGTTCCGGACGTAGGGTTCAGGGTGGTTAAAAATGCAAAAATTTGTGGTATTTTCTTTGGCGATGACCAGGATGAGCTGAACTCTTCTCATGTGTTTAACAAAGTAAAAAAGAATGTTTCCTCTTGGACGGGGCGATATTTAACCCTGAGGGGGAGAGCTGTTTTGGTGAACACTGTCGCTCTTGCAGTGTTGTGGTTCACGGCCCAGTGTATTGTTTTGCCTAAAAAATGCGTGAATCAATGTTGTTCGAATGTTTTTAAATTCTTGTGGGATGGCAAACCGGAAGGGATCAAAAGATCCGTATTGTATAATAAATGTGATAATGGTGGTCTGAATGTCCAGAATATTGAGTGCAAGGTTAAAACCTTTGCAGTTCGGCATGTATTGAAACTACTATATGGATCCGTAGCGGACTGGAGGTATTATGCAATTTATTGGATAGGATTGTCATTAAGAAATATATGTCCGGATTTTGCAAGGAGTAATATTCCACATGCTGAGACAGCTCCGCCGTTTTACAGATTTGCTTTAGATGCCTGGAGAGAATTCTATACTACTCAACCGCTACCTCCAAATATGTATTCCAGTAAATTTATCTATAATGTTTTTGTGAATAGAATTGTTGACCTGCCACAGGTTATGAAGGTGGTCCCTCAGCTGTTATGGAGGGACATTTGGAACAGAGTGTTTCACTGTTTTGTTGATCACAATTTGATTAATTTCTTCTTTAAATTAGTTCATCACATTCTGCCGGTAAAGGAGCGACATTTGAGAAGGGGCATCGCTATAGATGATAAGTGTGTTTTTTGTCCTGCCTCAGAAACGCAAAAACATCTTTTTGTGGAGTGTGATATTGTGAGGCAGGTTTTTCTAGAACTCAGACAAGTATTCTATTTGTATGGGGGCTTCATTCCGAATCTTGATGAAAGACATTTATGGCATAAACTCTTTGGCGCTCCATTGACAAGGGAGGAGGAAGCGATTTATACTTATCTGATTAATGTTTTGTTATTTGGTATTTGGTGTGGCAGGAACGGGATGGTGTTCCAGGGACAAGCTTGTTCTGGCAGAAGTATAGTTATGGCAGCTAAGGCCGTTATAAAAACCAGGGTACATGTAGATTTTGTACGGCTGGACAATTCTAAGTTCCGAAAGACATGGTGCAACAATAATATCTTTTGTAAAGTGCAGCATTCCAAGCTTAGGTACTTACTATCATAGACCTTATTTGTATTATTGTATGCTAGAAAAATAGTCCATCATTTTCTGTGATATTTACTGCTTTTAACGATGGACAGTATGGGAAATATTGATATGTAATATGTGGCTATATTGTGAATAAATTATTTACTTTTCAAAAGAAAAAAAAAAGAAGAAATTCGAACTGATAAATGATGAAAAAAAAAACAACGAAAAAACGAAAAAAAATGTCGCTGTCTTCTGGGTGCGCACCACAGCTCCGTAGGAATGGCCCCTCTCTAATTTCATTACAAGGAAGACCGACCGTTTTAGACCACATGCTAATTCTTTAAATATTTACTGTTGCTGATATCTGTAGTACCATCCTGTTGGGTATCGCCAGTCTTTCAAAGGAACATATGCGAACCGATGCTTGGGTTCGCCTACAGATCGGCTGGGGTCAGTGAGTAACGTGCCAAATGGCCTCAGTTATGTCCATTTGGTGAGCGAGAAACTCGCACGTGATCCCCCTAATGTCTCGAGTTAAAAAAAAAATCCTCAAATTGAGCGAACTTGGGTGGACTCATTTTTCACTCTAACCTGAGTGACCTCTTGGCTCATCCTGAGCGATTTGACAACAAAACACTCAAGTTGAGTTAATTTCACGCATCTTGTGCCAAATTCAAGTGAAATTTACTGGGGTCATGTATATTCAGCTCACTGTATGGTCAACATTGGCTAGTTTCCGTACTGCATTAATCAGAGATGTATGCTATCAGTACCTTTTCATGTGACGCAATAGTTCGGGTTTTAAATTTCTTTGGATATACTTTCTCGTTTCTCATCCAGGAATGCGACGCGAATATAAGATTTGCTGAAGATGTATGTGATTTCAGTTGATACAAACTGTGAAAAGAGTATATGATAAGAAACCTATATTCTTGAATATTTCTTAAATTTGTACCTACAGCATGAAATATTACTGGTAAGTTTCAAAATACGTCTGATAGGTAAAATGTGAAGGTGCCTCATATTGTTCACCGATGGTCACAGGGATTTGTTTGACGATCACTTTTGCGATCATCGACCGGTCAGCTCAGTCGGCAGAGCGTCGTGCTAATAACGCGAATGTCATGGGTTCGAGCCCCATATCGGCCATGAAGTTTTTAGAAAATATTTACTGTTGCTGATATCTGCAGTACCATCCTGTTGGGTATCGCCAGTCTTTCAAAGGAACATATGCGAACCGATGCTTGGGTTCGCCTACAGACCGGCTGGGGTCAGTGAGTAACGTGCCAAATGGCCTCAGTTATGTCCATTTGGTGAGCGAGAAACTCGCACGTGATCTCCCCTAATGTCTCGAGTTAAAAAAAAAATCCTCAAATTGAGCGAACTTGGGTGAACTCATTTTTCACTCTAACCTGAGTGACCTCTTGGCTCATCCTGAGCAATTTGACAATACGTCTGATAGGTAAAATAGGACATGAGTGAATGTGATCTGATCACTCCGACGCCCTCCGAAGGTGGCTCAGATATGTTGTTACAGTATCGAAAGAAAGCATTCTCGAATCGCACGAGAAAGCGGGGGACAAAGGACAAGAAAAACTGAATATCGTTCTCTGTTCTATCACTTTACAACAATGTATAAGTACGCTTGCTTTCTTCTCTTTGTGATGGCTGTACAGACTATGATTCGATTTGGAACTTTAAATGTGAATGGCCTGAGGGATGAATATAAACAAGCCCAAGTGAAGCAGTTTATGTTTGACAATAACTTGGATATATTGTTTTTGCAAGAGACTCATTTCGAGAATTATAATGATACTAAAAAACTGAATATACCAGGTGATTGTAGGTGGGCATATGGCACTACTAGAAGTCGTGGTGTTGGTATCATAATACGCTATACGGTTGATTGCACAATTAAACATGTACATAGATGTCCGCAAGGTCGATATTTGGTATTAACGGTCGAAACGAATAATGTTGCTTTGAAACTAGTTTGTGTGTATGCACCGAATGTCCCAGGGGATAGGAAAATGTTTATTAAAGATATTGATAAATTAATATCTGGAAGTGAATTGGTTGTACTAGGGGGAGACTTTAATTTTGTTGAGAATAACAGTTTGGATAAATGTGGTGGTAATATTGATTCTCGAAACGATGGGAAAGAGGAAATTGATGTTCTAAAAAATGATTTTAATATTTCTGATATTTTTAGGAACATGCACCCCGATAAGAAAGTCTACACCTGGTCCAGGGGCCAAATTGCTAGTAGACTAGACCGATTTTATTTGTCTAATGCTATGAGACACTCAGTATGTTTGTCTGATGTGGTGCATGTCTCATTTTCGGATCATTCGTGTGCATTTTATGATGTGTGTTTTGACAATGTGATTTCGTGGGGCCCAAGTTATTGGAAATGCAACGTTTCATTATTGAGAGAAGAGAAACTTACTGCCAAAATCCGGGATGCGCATAACGTTTCGTTTGCAAAAGATAATGGGGTGAGCATAGTTTCTCAGTGGGATAATTTTAAGGATAAATGCAAAGAAGAGATCCGTAAGCATTCCATACTGAAATCTTCAAAAAAAAAGAAGGAAATTGGCTGACTTGAACGTGGAACTGAACAGACTGAAATCCGACCCTGTGGCTAATAAGAGTGATATTGAAAGTGTGAAAGCAGCATTAAACGCTCTGCATAAAGAATCTAGAAACGGGGCAGTAATTCGTGCTAAAGCTGTTCATTTTGAACAGGGTGAAAAGCCAACAAGCTATTTTATTAGGAGAGAATCGAGCAGGGGTAAAAGAAAATTAATCAAAAAAATTACATGTCATAAGAACTGTTCAGTTTCACATGAGAGTCAAGGCCCCATAGCTGACTGTATACGTTCGTATTATAGAGAATTGTATACAAGGCAGGATACTGACAGTGAGTGTCAAACTGAGTTTTTGTCTAACTTGCCCGAGCTTAGTGAAGATTGTAAAAATTTATGTGAAGGGAATTTAACTGAGAAAGAGTTGTTTTTTGCTTTAGACAATATGTGTAAACATAAATGCCAGCCGAGTTTTATTTGCAGTATTGGTCTATAATTGGTACGACATTCACTGAAGTTGTTAATCATTGTTATGTCAACGGTTGTCTGAGTACAAGTCAGAGAACAGGCCTAGTTACGTTATTGTGTAAAGATCCGAGTAACTCAGAGTGTATTAAGAATTGGAGGCCAATTAGTCTATTGAATGCTGATTACAAAATAGTGTCAAAGGCCTTATGTAATCGTCTCAAGTCAGTAATTGACACAATTGTTCTCCAAAACCAAACTTGTGGTATACCGGGTAGAAGTATATTTGACAATTTACATTTTTTACGTAACACATTTGACTATGTTGAACAGAAGGACCTAAGGGCCTGTTTCATTAATTTGGACCAGGAAAAAGCATTCGATCGTGTAGACTGGTCATTTCTGTTTAAATGTTTGGAGAAGTATAACTTTGGGTCTGATTTTTGTCGATGGGTGAAACTGTTATATACTGGTATTTCTAGTAGCGTAATAGTGAATGGTCATATTACAGAAACGTTCGATTTAACAAGGGGAGTCAGGCAGGGGTGCTCTATATCGCCATTGTTGTATGTTCTGTCCCTAGAACCATTCCTTGCCGCTGTTAGGAACAGCGATTTGATTAAGGGTGTCAAAATGCCAGGCACAGACAAACAAGCCAAAGTAACGGCGTTTGCAGATGATACTACCGTTATAGTGTCTGATAAGAGTTCAGTTCCCCAGGTCGGTGGCCTTTCTTCAAGGTATGGAAAAGCGTCCGGAGCGAACCTGAATCTGTCAAAGAGCACTGCTCTGCCTATAGGTAAATGGGGTATAGAATCGGTTCCGGACGTAGGGTTCAGGGTGGTTAAAAATGCAAAAATTTGTGGTATTTTCTTTGGCGATGACCAGGATGAGCTGAACTCTTCTCATGTGTTTAACAAAGTACAAAAGAATGTTTCCTCTTGGACGGGGCGATATTTAACCCTGAGGGGGAGAGCTGTTTTGGTGAACACTGTCGCTCTTGCAGTGTTGTGGTTCACGGCCCAGTGTATTGTTTTGCCTAAAAAATGCGTGAATCAATGTTGTTCGAATGTTTTTAAATTCTTGTGGGATGGCAAACCGGAAGGGATCAAAAGATCCGTATTGTATAATAAATGTGATAATGGTGGTCTGAATGTCCAGAATATTGAGTGCAAGGTTAAAACCTTTGCAGTTCGGCATGTATTGAAACTACTATATGGATCCGTAGCGGACTGGAGGTATTATGCAATTTATTGGATAGGATTGTCATTAAGAAATATATGTCCGGATTTTGCAAGGAGTAATATTCCACATGCTGAGACAGCTCCGCCGTTTTACAGATTTGCTTTAGATGCCTGGAGAGAATTCTATACTACTCAACCGCTACCTCCAAATATGTATTCCAGTAAATTTATCTATAATGTTTTTGTGAATAGAATTGTTGACCTGCCACAGGTTATGAAGGCGGTCCCTCAGCTGTTATGGAGGGACATTTGGAACAGAGTGTTTCACTGTTTTGTTGATCACAATTTGATTAATTTCTTCTTTAAATTAGTTCATCACATTCTGCCGGTAAAGGAGCGACATTTGAGAAGGGGCATCGCTATAGATGATAAGTGTGTTTTTTGTCCTGCCTCAGAAACGCAAAAACATCTTTTTGTGGAGTGTGATATTGTGAGGCAGGTTTTTCTAGAACTCAGACAAGTATTCTATTTGTATGGGGGCTTCATTCCGAATCTTGATGAAAGACATTTATGGCATAAACTCTTTGGCGCTCCATTGACAAGGGAGGAGGAAGCGATTTATACTTATCTGATTAATGTTTTGTTATTTGGTATTTGGTGTGGCAGGAACGGGATGGTGTTCCAGGGACAAGCTTGTTCTGGCAGAAGTATAGTTATGGCAGCTAAGGCCGTTATAAAAACCAGGGTACATGTAGATTTTGTACGGCTGGACAATTCTAAGTTCCGAAAGACATGGTGCAACAATAATATCTTTTGTAAAGTGCAGCATTCCAAGCTTAGGTACTTACTATCATAGACCTTATTTGTATTATTGTATGCTAGAAAAATAGTCCATCATTTTCTGTGATATTTACTGCTTTTAACGATGGACAGTATGGGAAATATTGATATGTAATATGTGGCTATATTGTGAATAAATTATTTACTTTTCAAAAGAAAAAAAAAAGAAGAAATTCGAACTGATAAATGATGAAAAAAAAAACAACGAAAAAACGAAAAAAAATGTCGCTGTCTTCTGGGTGCGCACCACAGCTCCGTAGGAATGGCCCCTCTCTAATTTCATTACAAGGAAGACCGACCGTTTTAGACCACATGCTAATTCTTTAAATATTTACTGTTGCTGATATCTGTAGTACCATCCTGTTGGGTATCGCCAGTCTTTCAAAGGAACATATGCGAACCGATGCTTGGGTTCGCCTACAGACCGGCTGGGGTCAGTGAGTAACGTGCCAAATGGCCTCAGTTATGTCCATTTGGTGAGCGAGAAACTCGCACGTGATCCCCCTAATGTCTCGAGTTAAAAAAAAAATCCTCAAATTGAGCGAACTTGGGTGGACTCATTTTTCACTCTAACCTGAGTGACCTCTTGGCTCATCCTGAGCGATTTGACAACAAAACACTCAAGTTGAGTTAATTTCACGCATCTTCTGCCAAATTCAAGTGAAATTTACTGGGGTCATGTATATTCAGCTCACTGTATGGTCAACATTGGCTAGTTTCCGTACTGCATTAATCAGAGATGTATGCTATCAGTACCTTTTCATGTGACGCAATAGTTCGGGTTTTAAATTTCTTTGGATATACTTTCTCGTTTCTCATCCAGGAATGCGACGCGAATATAAGATTTGCTGAAGATGTATGTGATTTCAGTTGATACAAACTGTGAAAAGAGTATATGATAAGAAACCTATATTCTTGAATATTTCTTAAATTTGTACCTACAGCATGAAATATTACTGGTAAGTTTCAAAATACGTCTGATAGGTAAAATGTGAAGGTGCCTCATATTGTTCACCGATGGTCACAGGGATTCGTTTGACGATCACTTTTGCGATCATCGGCCGGTCAGCTCAGTCGGCAGAGCGTCGTGCTAATAACGCGAATGTCATGGGTTCGAGCCCCATATCGGCCATGAAGTTTTTAGAAAATATTTACTGTTGCTGATATCTGCAGTACCATCCTGTTGGGTATCGCCAGTCTTTCAAAGGAACATATGCGAACCGATGCTTGGGTTCGCCTACAGACCGGCTGGGGTCAGTGAGTAACGTGCCAAATGGCCTCAGTTATGTCCATTTGGTGAGCGAGAAACTCGCACGTGATCTCCCCTAATGTCTCGAGTTAAAAAAAAAATCCTCAAATTGAGCGAACTTGGGTGAACTCATTTTTCACTCTAACCTGAGTGACCTCTTGGCTCATCCTGAGCAATTTGACAATACGTCTGATAGGTAAAATAGGACATGAGTGAATGTGATCTGATCACTCCGACGCCCTCCGAAGGTGGCTCAGATATGTTGTTACAGTATCGAAAGAAAGCATTCTCGAATCGCACGAGAAAGCGGGGGACAAAGGACAAGAAAAACTGAATATCGTTCTCTGTTCTATCACTTTACAACAATGTATAAGTACGCTTGCTTTCTTCTCTTTGTGATGGCTGTACAGACTATGATTCGATTTGGAACTTTAAATGTGAATGGCCTGAGGGATGAATATAAACAAGCCCAAGTGAAGCAGTTTATGTTTGACAATAACTTGGATATATTGTTTTTGCAAGAGACTCATTTCGAGAATTATAATGATACTAAAAAACTGAATATACCAGGTGATTGTAGGTGGGCATATGGCACTACTAGAAGTCGTGGTGTTGGTATCATAATACGCTATACGGTTGATTGCACAATTAAACATGTACATAGATGTCCGCAAGGTCGATATTTGGTATTAACGGTCGAAACGAATAATGTTGCTTTGAAACTAGTTTGTGTGTATGCACCGAATGTCCCAGGGGATAGGAAAATGTTTATTAAAGATATTGATAAATTAATATCTGGAAGTGAATTGGTTGTACTAGGGGGAGTCTTTAATTTTGTTGAGAATAACAGTTTGGATAAATGTGGTGGTAATATTGATTCTCGAAACGATGGGAAAGAGGAAATTGATGTTCTAAAAAATGATTTTAATATTTCTGATATTTTTAGGAACATGCACCCCGATAAGAAAGTCTACACCTGGTCCAGGGGCCAAATTGCTAGTAGACTAGACCGATTTTATTTGTCTAATGCTATGAGACACTCAGTATGTTTGTCTGATGTGGTGCATGTCTCATTTTCGGATCATTCGTGTGCATTTTATGATGTGTGTTTTGACAATGTGATTTCGTGGGGCCCAAGTTATTGGAAATGCAACGTTTCATTATTGAGAGAAGAGGAACTTACTGCCAAAATCCGGGATGCGCATAACGTTTCGTTTGCAAAAGATAATGGGGTGAGCATAGTTTCTCAGTGGGATAATTTTAAGGATAAATGCAAAGAAGAGATCCGTAAGCATTCCATACTGAAATCTTCAAAAAAAAAGAGGAAATTGGCTGACTTGAACGTGGAACTGAACAGACTGAAATCCGACCCTGTGGCTAATAAGAGTGATATTGAAAGTGTGAAAGCAGCATTAAACGCTCTGCATAAAGAATCTAGAAACGGGGCAGTAATTCGTGCTAAAGCTGTTCATTTTGAACAGGGTGAAAAGCCAACAAGCTATTTTATTAGGAGAGAATCGAGCAGGGGTAAAAGAAAATTAATCAAAAAAATTACATGTCATAAGAACTGTTCAGTTTCACATGAGAGTCAAGGCCCCATAGCTGACTGTATACGTTCGTATTATAGAGAATTGTATACAAGGCAGGATACTGACAGTGAGTGTCAAACTGAGTTTTTGTCTAACTTGCCCGAGCTTAGTGAAGATTGTAAAAATTTATGTGAAGGGAAGTTAACTGAGAAAGAGTTGTTTTTTGCTTTAGACAATATGTGTAAACATAAATCGCCGGGCTGTGATGGGTTGCCAGCCGAGTTTTATTTGCAGTATTGGTCTATAATTGGTACGACATTCACTGAAGTTGTTAATCATTGTTATGTCAACGGTTGTCTGAGTACAAGTCAGAGAACAGGCCTAGTTACGTTATTGTGTAAAGATCCGAGTAACTCAGAGTGTATTAAGAATTGGAGGCCAATTAGTCTATTGAATGCTGATTACAAAATAGTGTCAAAGGCCTTATGTAATCGTCTCAAGTCAGTAATTGACACAATTGTTCTCCAAAACCAAACTTGTGGTATACCGGGTAGAAGTATATTTGACAATTTACATTTTTTACGTAACACATTTGACTATGTTGAACAGAAGGACCTAAGGGCCTGTTTCATTAATTTGGACCAGGAAAAAGCATTCGATCGTGTAGACTGGTCATTTCTGTTTAAATGTTTGGAGAAGTATAACTTTGGGTCTGATTTTTGTCGATGGGTGAAACTGTTATATACTGGTATTTCTAGTAGCGTAATAGTGAATGGTCATATTACAGAAACGTTCGATTTAACAAGGGGAGTCAGGCAGGGGTGCTCTATATCGCCATTGTTGTATGTTCTGTCCCTAGAACCATTCCTTGCCGCTGTTAGGAACAGCGATTTGATTAAGGGTGTCAAAATGCCAGGCACAGACAAACAAGCCAAAGTAACGGCGTTTGCAGATGATACTACCGTTATAGTGTCTGATAAGAGTTCAGTTCCCCAGGTCGGTGGCCTTTCTTCAAGGTATGGAAAAGCGTCCGGAGCGAACCTGAATCTGTCAAAGAGCACTGCTCTGCCTATAGGTAAATGGGGTATAGAATCGGTTCCGGACGTAGGGTTCAGGGTGGTTAAAAATGCAAAAATTTGTGGTATTTTCTTTGGCGATGACCAGGATGAGCTGAACTCTTCTCATGTGTTTAACAAAGTACAAAAGAATGTTTCCTCTTGGACGGGGCGATATTTAACCCTGATGGGGAGAGCTGTTTTGGTGAACACTGTCGCTCTTGCAGTGTTGTGGTTCACGGCCCAGTGTATTGTTTTGCCTAAAAAATGCGTGAATCAATGTTGTTCGAATGTTTTTAAATTCTTGTGGGATGGCAAACCGGAAGGGATCAAAAGATCCGTATTGTATAATAAATGTGATAATGGTGGTCTGAATGTCCAGAATATTGAGTGCAAGGTTAAAACCTTTGCAGTTCGGCATGTATTGAAACTACTATATGGATCCGTAGCGGACTGGAGGTATTATGCAATTTATTGGATAGGATTGTCATTAAGAAATATATGTCCGGATTTTGCAAGGAGTAATATTCCACATGCTGAGACAGCTCCGCCGTTTTACAGATTTGCTTTAGATGCCTGGAGAGAATTCTATACTACTCAACCGCTACCTCCAAATATGTATTCCAGTAAATTTATCTATAATGTTTTTGTGAATAGAATTGTTGACCTGCCACAGGTTATGAAGGCGGTCCCTCAGCTGTTATGGAGGGACATTTGGAACAGAGTGTTTCACTGTTTTGTTGATCACAATTTGATTAATTTCTTCTTTAAATTAGTTCATCACATTCTGCCGGTAAAGGAGCGACATTTGAGAAGGGGCATCGCTATAGATGATAAGTGTGTTTTTTGTCCTGCCTCAGAAACGCAAAAACATCTTTTTGTGGAGTGTGATATTGTGAGGCAGGTTTTTCTAGAACTCAGACAAGTATTCTATTTGTATGGGGGCTTCATTCCGAATCTTGATGAAAGACATTTATGGCATAAACTCTTTGGCGCTCCATTGACAAGGGAGGAGGAAGCGATTTATACTTATCTGATTAATGTTTTGTTATTTGGTATTTGGTGTGGCAGGAACGGGATGGTGTTCCAGGGACAAGCTTGTTCTGGCAGAAGTATAGTTATGGCAGCTAAGGCCGTTATAAAAACCAGGGTACATGTAGATTTTGTACGGCTGGACAATTCTAAGTTCCGAAAGACATGGTGCAACAATAATATCTTTTGTAAAGTGCAGCATTCCAAGCTTAGGTACTTACTATCATAGACCTTATTTGTATTATTGTATGCTAGAAAAATAGTCAGTGAGTAACGTGCCAAATGGCCTCAGTTATGTCCATTTGGTGAGCGAGAAACTCGCACGTGATCCCCCTAATGTCTCGAGTTAAAAAAAAAATCCTCAAATTGAGCGAACTTGGGTGAACTCATTTTTCACTCTAACCTGAGTGACCTCTTGGCTCATCCTGAGCGATTTGACAACAAAACACTCAAGTTGAGTTAATTTCACGCATCTTCTGCCAAATTCAAGTGAAATTTACTGGGGTCATGTATATTCAGCTCACTGTATGGTCAACATTGGCTAGTTTCCGTACTGCATTAATCAGAGATGTATGCTATCAGTACCTTTTCATGTGACGCAATAGTTCGGGTTTTAAATTTCTTTGGATATACTTTCTCGTTTCTCATCCAGGAATGCGACGCGAATATAAGATTTGCTGAAGATGTATGTGATTTCAGTTGATACAAACTGTGAAAAGAGTATATGATAAGAAACCTATATTCTTGAATATTTCTTAAATTTGTACCTACAGCATGAAATATTACTGGTAAGTTTCAAAATACGTCTGATAGGTAAAATGTGAAGGTGCCTCATATTGTTCACCGATGGTCACAGGGATTCGTTTGACGATCACTTTTGCGATCATCGGCCGGTCAGCTCAGTCGGCAGAGCGTCGTGCTAATAACGCGAATGTCATGGGTTCGAGCCCCATATCGGCCATGAAGTTTTTAGAAAATATTTACTGTTGCTGATATCTGCAGTACCATCCTGTTGGGTATCGCCAGTCTTTCAAAGGAACATATGCGAACCGATGCTTGGGTTCGCCTACAGACCGGCTGGGGTCAGTGAGTAACGTGCCAAATGGCCTCAGTTATGTCCATTTGGTGAGCGAGAAACTCGCACGTGATCTCCCCTAATGTCTCGAGTTAAAAAAAAAATCCTCAAATTGAGCGAACTTGGGTGAACTCATTTTTCACTCTAACCTGAGTGACCTCTTGGCTCATCCTGAGCAATTTGACAATACGTCTGATAGGTAAAATGTGAAGGTGCCTCATATTGTTCACCGATGGTCACATGGATTCGTTTGACGATCACTTTTGCGATCATCGGCCGGTTAGCTCAGTCGGCAGAGCGTCGTGCTAATAACGCGAATGTCATGGGTTCGAGCCCCATATCGGCCATGAACTTTTTAGAAAACTATAAAACGGGATTTTCTCTCCTTTGAGGAGGATGTCATTCAATGAGAAATTCGAACTGATAAATGATGAATAAAAAAACGAAAAAACGAAAAAAAATGTCGCTGTCTTCTGGGTGCGCACCACAGCTCCGTAGGAATGGCCCCTCTCTAATTTCATTACAAGGAAGACCGACCGTTTTAGACCACATGCTAATTCTTTAAATATTTACTGTTGCTGATATCTGTATTACCATCCTGTTGGGTATCGCCAGTCTTTCAAAGGAACATATGCGAACCGATGCTTGGGTTCGCCTACAGACCGGCTGGGGTCAGTGAGTAACGTGCCAAATGGCCTCAGTTATGTCCATTTGGTGAGCGAGAAACTCGCACGTGATCCCCCTAATGTCTCGAGTTAAAAAAAAAATCCTCAAATTGAGCGAACTTGGGTGAACTCATTTTTCACTCTAACCTGAGTGACCTCTTGGCTCATCCTGGGCGATTTGACAACAAAACACTCAAGTTGAGTTAATTTCACGCATCTTCTGCCAAATTCAAGTGAAATTTACTGGGGTCATGTATATTCAGCTCACTGTATGGTCAACATTGGCTGGTTTCCGTACTGCATTAATCAGAGATGTATGCTATCAGTACCTTTTCATGTGACGCAATAGTTCGGGTGAATGTGTGAGGTTCTGCGTCGTAATATAACATGGGTATACTTACATCCATAGACCCTATACCGTTTTAAATTTCTTTGGATATACTTTCTCGTTTCTCATCCAGGAATGCGACGCGAATATAAGATTTGCTGAAAATGTATATACGATGTGATTTCAGTTGATACAAACTGTGAAAAGAGTATATGATAAGAAACCTATATTCTTGAATATTTCTTAAATTTGTACCTACAGCATAAAATATTACTGGTAAGTTTCAAAATACGCCTGATAGGTAAAATGTGAAGGTGCCTCATATTGTTCACCGATGGTCACATGGATTCGTTTGACGATCACTTTTGCGACCGTCGGCCGGTTAGATCAGTCGGCAGAGCGTCGTGCTAATAACGCGAATGTCATGGGTTCGAGCCCCATATCGGCCATGAACTTTTTAGAAAACTATAATACGGGGTTTTCTCTCCTTTGAGGAGGATGTCATTCAATGAGAAATTCCAACTGACAGAAAGCTGCGATAAATATTGCTACCACAAATCTGTGTGTTTTCTGCAGTAGCTCAGAAACAAGGGATCATTTATTTGTACAGTGTGTAATGACACAAAACGTATTTTATACTTTTCAACCCATATTGGCGGCATATTGTAGCTTTTTCCCAAGTTTTTCAGTAGATGACTTGATTTATAAGTTATTTCAACCGCACATTTTGAAAGAGCAGCGTGCTGTACTTGTGTATTTTATTAATGTAATATTATTTTCTGTATGGTGCAGTAGAAACGAGGCTATATTCAACAAGAAAACAGTGCTACAAAGCAACATAGTTCATGCAGTTAAGGCTCGTTTAAGGCAGCGTGTATCAGTAGATCACTATAGAATGACAGAAAGATCGTTTAAAACCTATTGGTGTATTAACAGTGTATTTGCTAGTGTACGACAGTCTAAACTTGTGTATCTAATTTGAAAAATCTTGTACCAAGCAGTGCAATATTATCTGTGATATTATTCTTTTAAACTATATTGTGACTGCTTGATGACTGTACATAGTGAACTGTAATTGTATTCTGATTTATTGTGAATAAATTATTTTTCATTTCAAAAGAAAAAAAAAAAAGCTGCGATAAATGCTTTACAAGCTGAGTTTAATAAAGGGTCTATTATTAGAGCCAAGGCTGTGCACTTTCTAGAAAGTGAGAAACCATCGAGGTATTTCTTAAGACGTGAAAGTAATAGGGGGAAAAAGAAAATGATGAAATGTTTAAAATGTCACGAAAATGTCTCTGTAAGTCATAATTCACAATCAGATATATCTAGTTGTGTTCATGAGTATTACCAGAAATTATACACAAAACAACATACTGATTCTGCTATTCAAGATGAATTCATTGATGCCTTGCCTGAATTGAGTGAGGGTGACAGTTCTTTTTGTGAAGGCTTTATGTCAAAGGATGAGTTGTATGATGCTTTAAAAGACATGGCACGTTATAAATCGCCGGGGTCTGACGGTCTTCCAGCTGAATTTTATATGCACTACTGGTCCGTTATTGGTGATATTTACACGCAAGTTGTTAACCATTGTTTTAGAGAGGGTCGTATGAGTGGTAGTCAAAGAGCTGGAATTATAACTCTAATATGTAAAGATCCAAATAATTCAGAATTTGTGAAAAATTGGAGACCCATCAGCTTATTGAATTGTGATTATAAGATCTTATCTAAGGCTCTTTGTAATCGTCTTAAAAAAGTGATAGAAACGATTGTACATCAGAACCAAACTTGTGGTGTTCCTGGGAGATCAATTCTTGATAACCTCCATTTATTACGAAACACGTATGATTATGTAGTACAGAAGGACTTAATGGCTTGTTTTATAAATTTGGACCAGGAAAAAGCCTTTGACCGTGTTGATTGGTCATTTTTGTTTAGATGCTTGGAACAATATAAGTTTGGTCCTGATTTTCGCAAATGGGTGCGGCTGCTGTACACTGATATTTCTAGCAGTGTATTGGTAAATAGCCATTTAACTGATAGTTTTAATCTAACTAGAGGCGTCCGTCAAGGATGTGGTATTTCACCGTTGTTGTATATAATGACTTTGGAACCTTTTATCACTGCTATTAGGAACTGTCAAGCTATTAAGGGTATTCAAATTCCAGGGACAAATAAACAAGTTAAAGACACAGCCTTTGCTGATGACGTAACCGTTATTGTGTCGAGTGTAGAATCTGTTCCCCATGTAGCTAGGCTGGGGGATAGATATGAACTGGCTTCTGGGGCCAGACTTAATGTAGACAAGAGTTCAGCTTTGCCTATTGGGAAATGGAATGAAACTAATGCACCTGTCCCTGGTTTTAAAGTTGTAAATAACGCCAAGATATGTGGTGTTTATTTTGGTGAGAATGATATTGATTTGAACTGCAATCATGTGATCAATAAGGTTCAAAAGAATGTTTCATGTTGGTCAGGAAGGTATCTGACCTTGAGAGGTAGAGGTATTCTAATCAATACGGTCGCATTAGCTGTATTATGGTACACCGTACAATGTGTATTACTCTCAAAACAATGTGTTACAAAGTCTGTTCAAACTGTTTTTAAATTTTTGTGGGACGGGAAGCCTGAGGGCATTAAGAGAGAAGTGTTGTATAATAAGTATAACGAAGGGGGATTGAATATTCAAAATGTTGAGTGTAAAATGAAAACTTTTGCTGTGAGACATATTCTGCGATTAATTTATGACACTAAAGCTCAATGGAAATATTTTGCAATTTACTGGTTGGGTATTCCCCTGAGAAGTATACGTCCAGAATTTAGCAGAAATAATATCCCTCATAGTATGAAAGTTTCACCCTTTTACCAGTTTGCCTTGAATGCATGGAGAGAGTTCTATAACGGGCAATCTCTACCCCCGGTTATATATAATAGTAGATTCATATATAATATGTTTATTAGCAAAGTAGTTCTTGTACCACGAGCCATGTCGAGTTCGCCGACATTGGATTGGTCTATTATTTGGAGAAGAGTGTTTCACTGTTTTCTTGATAATAACTTGGCTAATTTTTTTTTTAAATTGGTGCACGGTATTTTACCCGTAAAAGAAAGATTACTTAGATTTAATATTTGTACGGATGATGTTTGTGTTTTTTGTCCCCTTTCTGAAACACGGGAACATTTGTTTATTGAATGTAATATGATAAAACATGTTTTTCTGTACTTTGAAAGATTACTTTTGCAATATGGTGGGTTTGCACCTAATATGTGCGAGAAGCATTTGATACATAAGCTTTTTGGTGTAACAATGTCTAAATCGGAGAATGCTATGTATGTGTATCTAATTACAGTTTTTCAGTTTAGTGTGTGGTGTGCACGGAATGAAATGATTTTTCAAAATCAGATGGTATCCAAGACTTCTATCATTAACAAAGTGAAAGCTTGTATTAAGTCAAGGGCTGAGGTTGATTATATTCGTATGAGAAAATCGGAATTTAAGAAAACTTGGTGTCATAATCATGCCATTTGTGTAATACAGAATTCAAAGATTTGTTTCCTAATTTGAAAGAATATTATGATCCCCTTTTAAGGTGTTTTTGTGATATTGATTATTGACTTGGTAATTCAGCCCGATCAATGCTGTGATATAACTACTTTTATACAAGGCTGAAGAGAATGATACAAATGTGTACATATTACTGTGAATAAATTATTTTTTCATTTCAAAAGAAAAAAAAAAATTCCAACTGATAAATGATGACCAAAAAAAAAAACGAAAATACGAAAAAAATGTCGCTGTCTTCTGGGTGCGCACCACAGCTCCGTAGGAATGGCCCCTCTCTAATTTCATTACAAGGAAGACCGACCGTTTTAGACCACATGCTAATTCTTTAAATATTTACTGTTGCTGATATCTGTAGTACCATCCTGTTGGGTATCGCCAGTCTTTCTAAGGAACATATGCGAACCGATGCTTGGGTTCGCCTACAGACCGGCTGGGGTCAGTGAGTAACGTGCCAAATGGCCTCAGTTATGTCCATTTGGTGAGCGAGAAACTCGCACGTGATCCCCCTAATGTCTCGAGTTAAAAAAAAAATCCTCAAATTGAGCGAACATGGGTGAACTCATTTTTCACTCTAACCTGGGTGACCTCTTGGCTCATCCTGAGCGATTTGACAACAAAACACTCAAGCTGAGTTAATTTCACGCATCTTCTGCCAAATGCAAGTGAAATTTACTGGGGTCATGTATATTCAGCTCACTGTGTGGTCAACATTGGCTGGTTTCCATACTGCATTAATCAGAGATGTATGCTATCAGTACCTTTCATGTGACGCAATAGTTCGGGTGAATGTGCGAGGTTCTGCGTCGTAATATAACATGGGTATAGTGACATCCATAGACCCTATACCGTTTTAAATTTCTTTGGATATTCTTTCTCGTTTCTTATCCAGGAATGCGACGCGAATATAAGATTTGCTGAAAATGTATATACGATGTGATTTCAGTTGAAACAAACTGTGAAAAGAGTATATGATAAGAAACCTATATTCTTGATTATTTCTTAAATTTGTACCTACAGCATAAAATATTACTAGTAAGTTTCAAAAGACGTCTGATAGGTAAAATGTGAAGGTCCCTCATATTGTTCACCGATGGTCACATGGATTCGTTTGACGATCACTTTCGCGATCATCGGCCGGTTAGCTCAGTCGGCAGAGCGTCGTGCTAATAACGCGAATGTCATGGGTTCGAGCCCCATATCGGCCATGAGCTTTTTAGAAAACTATAATACGAGGTTTTCTCTCCTTTGAGGAGGATGTCATTCAATGAGAAATTCGAACTGATAAATGATGACAAAAAAAACGAAAAAAATGTCGCTGTCTTCTGGGTGCGCACCACAGCTCCGTATAGGAATGGCCCCTCTCTAATTTCATTACAAGGAAGACCGACCGTTTTAGACCACATGCTAATTCTTTAAATATTTACTGTTGCTGATATCTGTAGTACCATCCTGTTGGGTATCGCCAGTCTTTCAAAGGAACATATGCGAACCGATGCTTGGGTTCACATACAGACCGGCTGGGGTCAGTGAGTAACGTTTCAAATGGCCTCAGTTATGTCCATTTGGTGAGCGAGAAACTCGCACGTGATCCCTCCTAATGTCTCGAGTTAAAAAAAAATCCTCAAATTGAGCGAACTTGGGTGAACTCATTTTTCACTCTAACCTGAGTGACCTCTTGGCTCATCCTGAGCGATTTGACAACAAAACACTCAAGTTGAGTTAATTTCACGCATCTTCTGCCAAATTCAAGTGAAATTTACTGGGGTCATGTATATTCAGCTCACTGTATGGTCAACATTGGCTGGTTTCCGTACTGCATTAATCAGAGATGTATGCTATCAGTAACTTTTCATGTGACGCAATAGTTCGGATGAATGTGTGAGGTTCTGCGTCGTAATATAACATGGGTATAGTTACATCCATAGACCCTATACCGTTTTAAATTTCTTTGGATATACTTTCTCGTTTCTCATCCAGGAATGCGACGCGAATATAAGATTTGCTGAAAATGTATATACGATGTGATTTCAGTTGATACAAACTGTGAAAAGAGTATATGATAAGAAACCTATATTATTGAATATTTCTTAAATTTGTACCTACAGCATAAAATATTACTGGTAAGTTTCAAAATACGTCTGATAGGTAAAATGTGAAGGTGCCTCATATTATTCACCGATGGTCACATGGATTCGTTTGACGATCACTTTTGCGATCATCGGCCGGTTAGCTCAGTCGCCAGAGCGTCGTGCTAATATCGCGAATGTCATGGGTTCGAGCCCCATATCGGCCATGAACTTTTTAGAAAACTATAATACGGGGTTTTCTCTCCTTTGAGGAGGATGTCATTCAATGAGAAATTCGAACTGATAAATGATGACCAAAAAAAAACGAAAAAACGAAAAAAATGTCGCTGTCTTCTGGGTGCGCACCACAGCTCCGTAGGATTGGCCCCTCTCTAATTTCATTACAAGGAAGACCGACCGTTTTAGACCACATGCTAATTCTTTAAATATTTACTGTTGCTGATATCTGTAGTACCATCCTGTTGGGTATCGCCAGTCTTTCAAAGGAACATATGCGAACCGATGCTTGGGTTCGCCTACAGACCGGCTGGGGTCAGTGAGTAACGTGCCAAATGGCCTCAGTTATGTCCATTTGGTGAGCGAGAAACTCGCACGTGATCCCCCCTAATGTCTCGAGTTAAAAAAAAAATCCTCAAATTGAGCGAACTTGGGTGAACTCATTTTTCGCTCTAACCTGGGTGACCTCTTGGCTCATTCTGAGCGATTTGACAACAAAACACTCAAGCTGAGTTAATTTCACGCATCTTCTGCCAAATTCAAGTGAAATTTACTGGGGTCATGTATATTCAGCTCACTGTATGGTCAACATTGGCTGGTTTCCGTACTGCATTAATCAGAGATGTATGCTATCAGTACCTTTCATGTGACGCAATAGTTCGGGTGAATGTGTGAGGTTCTGCGTCGTAATATAACATGGGTATAGTTACATCCATAGACCCTATACCGTTGTAAATTTCTTTGGATATACTTTCTCGTTTCTTATCCAGGAATGCGACGCGAATATAAGATTTGCTGAAAATGTATATACGATGTGATTTCAGTTGAAACAAACTGTGAAAAGAGTATATGATAAGAAACCTATATTCTTGATTATTTCTTAAATTTGTACCTACAGCATAAAATATTACTGGTAAGTTTCAAGGAGAGAGAGAGAATTAAGGTTTAACGTCGCATTCAGTAATATTTCGACGTTAAACCTTAATTCTCTCTCTCTCCTTGAAACTTACCAGTTTCAAAAGACGTCTGATAGGTAAAATGTGAAGGTCCCTCATATTGTTCACCGATGGTCACATGGATTCGTTTGACGATCACTTTCGCGATCATCGGCCGGTTAGCTCAGTCGGCAGAGCGTCGTGCTAATAACGCGAATGTCATGGTTTCGAGCCCCATATCGGCCATGAGCATTTTAGAAAACTATAAAACGGGGTTTTCTCTCCTTTGAGGAGGATGTCATTCAATGAGAAATTCGAACTGATAAATGATGACAAAAAAAAACGAAAAAAATGTCGCTGTCTTCTGGGTGCGCACCACAGCTCCGTATAGGAATGGCCCCTCTCTAATTTCATTACAAGGAAGACCGACCGTTTTAGACCACATGCTAATTCTTTAAATATTTACTGTTGCTGATATCTGTAGTACCATCCTGTTGGGTATCGCCAGTCTTTCAAAGGAACATATGCGAACCGATGCTTGGGTTCACATACAGACCGGCTGGGGTCAGTGAGTAACGTGCCAAATGGCCTCAGTTATGTCCATTTGGTGAGCGAGAAACTCGCACGTGATCCCCCCTAATGTCTCGAGTTAAAAAAAATCCTCAAATTGAGCGAACTTGGGTGAACTCATTTTTCGCTCTAACCTGGGTGACCTCTTGGCTCATCCTGAGCGATTTGACAAGAAAACACTCAAGTTGAGTTAATTTCACGCATCTTCTGCCAAATTCAAGTGAAATTTACTGGGGTCATGTATATTCAGCTCACTGTATGGTCAACATTGGCTGGTTTCCGTACTGCATTAATCAGAGATGTATGCTATCAGTAACTTTTCATGTGACGCAATAGTTCGGATGAATGTGTGAGGTTCTGCGTCGTAATATAACATGGGTATAGTTACATCCATAGACCCTATACCGTTTTAAATTTCTTTGGATATACTTTCTCGTTTCTCATCCAGGAATGCGACGCGAATATAAGATTTGCTGAAAATGTATATACGATGTGATTTCAGTTGATACAAACTGTGAAAAGAGTATATGATAAGAAACCTATATTCTTGAATATTTCTTAAATTTGTACCTACAGCATAAAATATTACTGGTAAGTTTCAAAATACATCTGATAGGCAAAATGTGAAGGTGCCTCATATTGTTCACCGATGGTCACATGGATTCGTTTGACGATCACTTTTGCGATCATCGGCCGGTTAGCTCAGTCGGCAGAGCGTCGTGCTAATTGAGAACTAATTTTCCGTAATTATGTTTTGCACATTCTGCATCGTTATCATCAAGCTACTTTATAGTTTCCATAACAAGAATGTAAAAGTATTTCTATTGCATAACTTTACATGAAGCAAATTACGGAGTAAAAATGAACCTGTGTTGGGCGATCGGGAATTCCCTAATCTGTGATATATATCTTTTAATTCACCTGATTCGGCGAATTGTTTGCCTTGTATATGTTCTGAAAGTTTTGTGTATATGTTTCTATATTTGAATAAACATTCTATTCAAAATAAAAAAAGAAAAAAAAAAAGAGCGTCGTGCTAATAACGCGAATGTCATGGGTTCGAGCCCCATATCGGCCATGAGCTTTTTAGAAAACTATAATACGGGGTTTTCTCTCCTTTGAGGAGGATGTCATTCAATGAGAAATTCGAACTGATATATAGTTTGGATCTCAGAGTGTGAAGACGTATGTCTGTTTGCTCCGATCTTACAACAACAACACAATATTATCGCCACTTTGGACTTTATCTCGATTTGAGAGATTATCGATTGAGCTGAGAGTTTTAGGGGACAGAGTTTACCCCACTGGGGCTTGTGTTCGTTTGTACCTTTGTTGATTTGTGAGAATGTCGAAACCGATTGTATACAACCCGGCTGTTAAGCCGACCCGTACCCTGTCTCTGGTGTTTACAACAAGCGATAACAGCGCCTTTTCCAAGACGATGCAGCGAGAATTTGTGCCTTTTCTATCAACAGTGATCGACATCAAGAAGGACCTGTTATGTTTTCAGAAAAACTATTACAAGAAGTGTTTCTATTTGCGGGTGAATTCAGAGGGGGCGCACAACGCTCTACTATTGAAGTCGGAATTTGTGTTAGGAGATTCTGTTTGGAATATTACCGCTGCAAGTTCAGTGTACATGAATGTTACTGTTCATTGGGCTCCGGACGAGATGGAAGACGAGATGATCAAATCTGCACTGAAACCTTACGGTGAGTGTTTGGGGGTAAAAAAGCCTTTGTTGATTGGGGCCGGCCTACCAAACGTTCGTACTGGAATACGAATTTATCGATTCCGATGCAAGAGAGAACGCTATGTCCCTAATTTCATTACGTTCGATCAAGACCTAGTTATGTTAACATATCCGGGCCAGATATCCGAGTGCAAGAAATGTGGACAAGCGCAACATACTTCTTATGAATGTTGTGCGAAATGGTGCGCGAACTGTGACGGATTTTCGCCCCATGGAGACCCCCACACTGAAAAAACTGTCCTGAAAATTGTAAAATATGCGGTTCTTGCCAACATAACATCACTGAGTGCTCGTCCCGATCCTTTTCGTATGCTTCACGTGTTAAAGGCTGGAGCGGTCGAAATACTGACTACCCAAAGATACCTAGTCCACTAGGACAAGGGGACGTGGAGGATGACATTGATGTGGAGAATAACAGTGACAGGGAAAGTAGTGTATGTATGGAAAGGAGAGAATTTGATTCGGATGGAAATGAAGTGCACAGCGATGAGGAAGAGATGTATGAAGATGAAGATGTAGGTGATTCACATAAACCAGAGGATGTTGGTGTTAATGAAATTGTGGTTGTAGCTGAAAACCACAATGTGGAGAGTCCAGCTGAGACATGCAGCGATTCGAAGCGGCAGAAAATTTCGGACATCGGGGTAGTCAAGAACAAACCCAAGAAATTGTGGGAGACAATAATGTTCGTGAAGGGGTCATGTGTGTGGACCCTCATTCAGAAATTGTTCCGATGCAGTTGACTCAGTCTGACGGGGAAATAGACTCAACAACGCAGCAAGAAACAATCAGTGACAATGGAAAAACAATGACCCCAACACCTGGAGTCGTGGACAATACATTGTTGGACTATCGCAAGCAGGCCTCAATGGTGAGGAAAACAAAGAATAGACGGGGAAAAGGCAGGGCAAAATGAACTGCGTTCAAATAATCAAGCACAATGTATACACTACACACTTTCTTTATCTTTTTCCTAATGACTGTTTTTAGAGTTGCTAGCTTGAATACAAATGGTCTAAGGGACGATTTAAAGAAAGCTCAGGTAAAAGACTTTGTCTTCAACAATGAAATTGACATTTTATTTCTACAAGAAACGCACTTTGAGAATTATTCTGATGCTAAAAAGTTGGATATACCTGGGCAATGTAGGTCGGCTTACGGCACAACGCAAAGTTGTGGCGTGGGGATAATTGTGAGATATTCTATCGATTGTGAAATTAAAAATGTTAGGAGGTGCCCGAAAGGCCGATATATTGTTTTGACTGTTGATATAGACAATATATTAATGAAGTTAGTGTGTATTTACGCCCCAAATAGTCCCACTGAACGTAAAGCATTCATAAAAGATATAGATGAATTGATTGGTGGGAATGATTTATTAATTATTGGTGGCGATTTTAATTTCGTCGAAAATGTAAAATTAGATAAATGTGGGGGCAATGTTAATGCGGGATGGGAAGGAAAAGCAGAGATGGATGTTTTAAAGAGGGATTTTAATATTTTTGATGTTTATAGGAAAATTCATCCACACCAAAAAGCTTACACCTGGAGTAGAGGCAACATAGCCACACGTATTGATAGATTTTATTTGTCGAATGTTTTGAGTACTTCTGTGTCATTAACTGATATAGTACATGTTTCTTTCTCTGATCATTCTGGTGTATATTTTGATGTATCATTGGAGGGCGTAATTACTTGGGGGCCTGGTTACTGGAAATGTAACGTGTCGGTGTTTGAAAATTCAAACTTTGAAGGCAGAATTGAAGGAATTTTTTCTGAATTATTCGATAACATTGAACAGTCATGTATGGTAGACCAATGGGATAACTTTAAAATTAGGGCGCGAAACATGAAATTAAACAATTTTCCATTGAGAAAGCCAGGTCTTCCAGGGAAAAACTGAATGAACTCAATTCTGAACTGAATAGATTGAAAGCTGATCCTGTGTTAAATGTGGTTGAAATTGGGGAGGTGAAAGCTGCGATAAATGCTTTACAAGCTGAGTTTAATAAAGGGTCTATTATTAGAGCCAAGGCTGTGCACTTTCTAGAAAGTGAGAAACCATCGAGGTATTTCTTAAGACGTGAAAGTAATAGGGGAAAAAAGAAAATGATGAAATGTTTAAAATGTCACGAAAATGTCTCTGTAAGTCATAATTCACAATCAGATATATCTAGTTGTGTTCATGAGTATTACCAGAAATTATACACAAAACAACATACTGATTCTGCTATTCAAGATGAATTCATTGATGCCTTGCCTGAATTGAGTGAGGGTGACAGTTCTTTTTGTGAAGGCTTTATGTCAAAGGATGAGTTGTATGATGCTTTAAAAGACATGCCACGTTATAAATCGCCGGGGTCTGACGGTCTTCCAGCTGAATTTTATATGCACAACTGGTCCGTTATTGGTGATATTTACACGCAAGTTGTTAACCATTGTTTTAGAGAGGGTCGTATGAGTGGTAGTCAAAGAGCTGGAATTATAACTCTAATATGTAAAGATCCAAATAATTCAGAATTTGTGAAAAATTGGAGACCCATCAGCTTATTGAATTGTGATTATAAGATCTTATCTAAGGCTCTTTGCAATCGTCTTAAAAAAGTGATAGAAACGATTGTACATCAGAACCAAACTTGTGGTGTTCCTGGGAGATCAATTCTTGATAACCTCCATTTATTACGAAACACGTATGATTACATGTATGTAGCACAGAAGGACTTAATGGCTTGTTCTATAAATTTGGACCAGGAAAAAGCCTTTGACCGTGTTGATTGGTCATTTTTGTTTAGATGCTTGGAACAATATAAGTTTGGTCCTGATTTTCGCAAATGGGTATTATTTCTAGCAGTGTATTGGTAAATCGCCATTTAACTGATAGTTTTAATCTAACTAGAGGCGTCCGTCAAGGATGTGGTATTTCACCGTTGTTGTATATAATGACTTTGGAACCTTTTATCACTGCTATTATGAACTGTCAAGCTATTAAGGGTATTCAAATTCCAGGGACAAATAAACAAGTTAAAGACACAGCCGTAACCGTTATTGTGTCGAGTGTAGAATCTGTTCCCCATGTAGCTAGGCTGGGGGATAGATATGAACTGGCTTCTGGGGCCAGACTTAATGTAGACAAGAGTTCAGCTTTGCCTATTGGGAAATGGAATGAAACTAATGCACCTGTCCCTGGTTTTAAAGTTGTAAATAACGCCAAGATATGTGGTGTTTATTTTGGTGAGAATGATATTGATTTGAACTGCAATCATGTGATCAATAAGGTTCAAAAGAATGTTTCATGTTGGTCAGGAAGGTATCTGACCTTGAGAGGTAGAGGTATTCTAATCAATACGGTCGCATTAGCTGTATTATGGTACACTGTACAATGTGTATTACTCTCAAAACAATGTGTTACAAAGTCTGTTCAAACTGTTTTTAAATTTTTGTGGGACGGGAAGCCTGAGGGCATAAAGAGAGAAGTGTTGTATAATAAGTATAACGAAGGGGGATTGAATATTCAAAATGTTGAGTGTAAAATGAAAACTTTTGCTGTGAGACATATTCTGCGATTAATTTATGACACTAAAGCTCAATGGAAATATTTTGCAATTTACTGGTTGGGTATTCCCCTGAGAAGTATACGTCCAGAATTTAGCAGAAATAATATCCCTCATAGTATGAAAGTTTCACCCTTTTACCAGTTTGCCTTGAATGCATGGAGAGAGTTCTATATCGGGCAATCTCTACCCCCGGTTATATATAATAGTAGATTCATATATAATATGTTTATTAGCAAAGTAGTTCTTGTACCACGAGCCATGTCGAGTTCGCCGACATTGGATTGGTCTATTATTTGGAGAAGAGTGTTTCACTGTTTTCTTGATAATAACCTGGTTAATTTTTCTTTTAAATTGGTGCACGGTATTTTACCCGTAAAAGAAAGATTACTTAGATTTAATATTTGTACGGATGATGTTTGTGTTTTTTGTCCCCTTTCTGAAACACGAGAACATTTGTTTATTGAATGTAATATGATAAAACATGTTTTTCTGTACTTTGAAAGATTACTTTTGCAATATGGTGGGTTTGCACCTAATATGTGCGAGAAGCATTTGATACATAAGCTTTTTGGTGTAACAATGTCTAAATCGGAGAATGCTATGTATGTGTATCTAATTACAGTTTTTCAGTTTAGTGTGTGGTGTGCACGGAATGAAATGATTTTTCAAAATCAGATGGTATCCAAGACTTCTATCATTAACAAAGTGAAAGCTTGTATTAAGTCAAGGGCTGAGGTTGATTACATTCGTATGAGAAAATCGGAATTTAAGAAAACTTGGTGTCAAAATCATGCCATTTGTGTAATACAGAATTCAAAGATTTGTTTCCTAATTTGAAAGAATATTATGATCCCCTTTAAAGGTGTTTTTGTGATATTGATTATTGACTTGGTAATTCAGCCCGATCAATGCTGTGATATAACTACTTTTATACAAGGCTGAAGAGAATGATACAAATGTGTACATATTACTGTGAATAAATTATTTTTTCATTTCAAAAGGAAAAAAAAATGTCATTCAATGAGAAATTCGAACTGATAAATGATGAATTTTTTTTTATCCTTAATAAGGTTAAAAGGAATGTCACTTGTTTGTCTGGTCGATATCTTACCTTGCGAGGTAAAGCTGTTTTAATGAATACGGTCGCTTTGGCTGTTCTTTGGTATACAGGACAATGTGCAATGTTATCTAAACAATGTATTATCCAGTGTATTCAGAGTGTTTTTAAATTTTTGTGGGACGGAAAGCCTGAGGGCTTAAAGCGTTCCGTTTTGTATAACAGTTATGACATGGGCGGTCTGAATATTCAAAATATCGATTGTAAGTTGAATACTTTTGCTGTAAAACATGTTTTGAAATTGATTTATGGCACAGATGCGGAGTGGAAACATTTTGCTATATACTGGATGGGTATTCCGCTCAGGAACGTATGTCTCGATTGGGCTAGACCTAGTATTCCACATTCTTTGGAGCCGTCAGCTTTCTATCGTTTTGTTCTGTCGGCTTGGAAGGATTTTTATAACGGGCAGCAGTTGCCTACAAAAACGCATAGCAACAAATTCATTTACATTGTTTTCCTGAGTAAGATTGTTGAATCGCCACGGGTTGTTATGGCTCAACCATCACTGCCTTGGTCCCTGATTTGGCGAGCTGTATTTCATAACTTTATTGACAATAACCTGGTGAACTTTTCATATAAGCTTGTACATAATATTTTACCTGTGAAAGAACGATTGTTAAGGAGGAATGTATCTGCCGATGATGTGTGTGTCTTTTGTACCAATTCTGAAACCAGAAACCATCTGTTTATAGAATGTGTGGTTGTGCAGCAAGTTTTTATGCATTTGAGACAGGTGTTTTTGTTGTATGGCAGTTTTTCCCTTCTTTTAATGAGGCACATTTGATACATAAATTATTTGGTGTTCGATTGTCGAAACAAGAAACGGCTGTGTATTTGTTCTTGACAAGTGTCTGCCTCTTTTGTGTCTGGTGTGCCCGAAACGAGATCATTTTTCAAAACAAAAGGAGATCTGTGAATTCGATTAATCAGGAGGTTAAAGCATGTATTAAGTCAAGGGTTTGTGTTGATTTTGTGCGGTTAAGTACGGCCACTTTCAAGAATAGTTGGTGTCGAAATAATGCCATTTGTACATTGCAAAATTCTAAGTTAGTATTATTATTGTAGTTTTTCATTACGATATTGATTGTACAGTTGAATATTGATATGTCAAAGCAGGAAGTCCTAATTTGTCTGTGATATATTGACATTTTAGTTGGGAATTCCATTGTGCGGCTTAATAGCATGTATATATTTCTGTGAATAAAATATTTTTCCATTTCAAAAGAAAAAAAAAGAAAAAAACGAAAAAACGAAAAAAAAACGAGAAAAAATGTCGCTGTCTTCTGGGTGCGCACCACAGCTACGTAGGAATGGCTCCTCTCTAATTTCATTACAAGGAAGACCGACCGATTTAGACCACATGCTAATTCTTTAAATATTTACTGTTGCTGATATCTGTAGTACCATCCTGTTGGGTATCGCCAGTCTTTCAAAGGAACATATGCGAACCGATGCTTGGGTTCGCCTACAGACCGGCTGGGGTCAGTGAGTAACGTGCCAAATGGCCTCAGTTATGTCCATTTGGTGAGCGAGAAACTCGCACGTGATCCCCCCTAATGTCTCGAGTTAAAAAAAAATCCTCAAATTGAGCGAACTTGGGTGAACTCATTTTTCACTATAACCTGAGTGACCTCTTGGCTCATCCTGAGCGATTTTACAACAAAACACTCAAGTTGAGTTAATTTCACGCATCATCTGCCAAATTCAAGTGAAATTTGCTGGGATCATGTATATTCAGCTCACTGTATGGTCAACATTGGCTGGTTTCCGTACTGCATTAATCAGAGATGTATGCTATCAGTACCTTTTCACCTGACGCAATAGTTCGGGTGAATGTGTGCGGTTCTGCGTTGTAATATAACATGGGTATAGTTACATAAATAGGCCCTATACCGTTTTAAATTTCTTTGGATATACTTTCTCGTTTCTCATCCAGGAATGCGACACGAATATAAGATTTGCTGAAAATATATATACGATGTGATTTCAGTTGATACAAACTGTGAAAAGAGTATATGATAAGAAACCTATATTCTTGAATATTTCTTAAATTTGTACATACAGCATAAAATATTACTGGTAAGTTTAAAAATACGTCTGATAGGTAAAATGTGAAGGTACCTCATATTGTTCACCGATGGTCACATGGATTCGTTTGACGATCAGTTGTGCGATCATCGGCCGGTTAGCTCAGTCGGCAGAGCGTCGTGCTAATAACGCGAATGTCATGGGTTCGAGCCCCATATCGGCCATGCTCTTTTTAGAAAACTATAAAATGGTTTTTTTCTCCTTTGAGGAGGATGTCAAGCTTGTTCTGCCAGAAGTATAGTTATGGTAGCTAAGGCCGTGATAAAAACCAGGGTACATGTAGATTTTGTACGGCTGGACAATTCTACGTTCCGAAAGACATGGTGCAAAAATAATATCTGTTGTAAAGTGCAGCATTCCAAGCTTAGTTACTTACTATCATAGACCTCATTTGTTTTATTGTATGCTAGAAAAATAGTCCATCATTTTCTGTGATATTTACTGCTTTTAACGATGGACAGTATGGGAAATATTGATATGTAATATGTGGCTATATTGTGAATAAATTATATACTTTTCAAAAGAAAAAAAAGAGGAGGATGTCATTCAATGAGAAATTCGAACTGATAAATGATGAAAAACAAAAATTATCCTTAATAAGGTTAAAAGGAATGTCACTTGTTGGTCTGGTCGATATCTTACCTTGCGAGGTAAAGCTGTTTTAATAAATACGGTCGCTTTGGCTGTTCTTTGGTATACAGCACAATGTTATCTAAACAATGTATTATCCAGTGTATTCAGAGTGTTTTTAAATTTTTGTGGGACGGAAAGCCTGAGGGCTTAAAGCGTTCCGTTTTGTATAACAGTTATGACATGGGCGGTCTGAATATTCAAAATATCGATTGTAAGTTGAATACTTTTGCTGTAAAACATGTTTTGAAATTGATTTATGGCACAGATGCGGAGTGGAAACATTTTGCTATATATTGGATGGGTATTCCGCTCAGGAACGTATGTCTCGATTGGGCTAGACCTAGTATTCCACATTCTTTGGAGCCGTCAGCTTTCTATCGTTTTGTTCTGTCGGCTTGGAAGGATTTTTATAACGGGCAGCAGTTGCCTACAAAAATGTATAGCAACAAATTCATTTACACTGTTTTTTGAGTAAGATTGTTGAATCGCCACGGGTTGTTATGGCTCAACCATCACTGCCTTGGTCCCTTATTTGGCGAGCTGTATTTCATAACTTTATTGACAATAACCTGGTGAACTTTTCATATAAGCTTGTACATAATATTTTACCTGTGAAAGAACGATTGTTAAGGAGGAATGTATGTACCGATGATGTGTGTGTCTTTTGTACCAATTCTGAAACCAGAAACCATCTGTTTATAGAATGTGTGGTTGTGCAGCAAGTTTTTATGCATTTGAGACAGGTGTTTTTGTTGTATGGCAGTTTTTCCCTTCTTTTAATGAGGCACATTTGATACATAAATTATTTGGTGTTCGATTGTCGAAACAAGAAACGGCTGTGTATTTGTTCTTGACAAGTGTCTGCCTCTTTTGTGTCTGGTGTGCCCGAAACGAGATCATTTTTCAAAACAAAAGGAGATCTGTGAATTCGATTAATCAGGAGGTTAAAGCATGTATTAAGTCAAGGGTTTGTGTTGATTTTGTGCGGTTAAGTACGGCCACTTTCAAGAATACTTGGTGTCGAAATAATGCCATTTGTACATTGCAAAATTCTAAGTTAGTATTATTATTGTAGTTTTTCATTACGATATTGATTGTACAGTTGAATATTGATATGTCAAAGCAGGAAGTCCTAATTTGTCTGTGATATATTGACATTTTAGTTGGGAATTCCATTGTGCGGCTTAATAGCATGTATATATTTCTGTGAATAAAATATTTTTCCATTTCAAAAGAAAAAAAAAAAACGAAAAAACGAAAAAAAAAACCCCGAGAAAAAATGTCGCTGTCTTCTGGGTGCGCACCACAGCTACGTAGGAATGGCCCCCCTCTAATTTCATTACAAGGAAGACCGACCGATTTAGACCACATGCTAATTCTTTAAATATTTACTGTTGCTGATATCTGTAGTACCATCCTGTTGGGTATCGCCAGTCTTTCAAAGGAACATATGCGAACCGATGCTTGGGTTCGCCTACAGACCGGCTGGGGTCAGTGAGTAACGTGCCAAATGGCCTCAGTTATGTCCATTTGGTGAGCGAGAAACTCGCACGTGATCCCCCCTAATGTCTCGAGTTAAAAAAAAATCCTCAAATTGAGCGAACTTGGGTGAACTCATTTTTCACTATAACCTGAGTGACCTCTTGGCTCATCCTGAGCGATTTTACAACAAAACACTCAAGTTGAGTTAATTTCACGCATCATCTGCCAAATTCAAGTGAAATTTGCTGGGATCATGTATATTCAGCTCACTGTATGGTCAACATTGGCTGGTTTCCGTACTGCATTAATCAGAGATGTATGCTATCAGTACCTTTTCACCTGACGCAATAGTTCGGGTGAATGTGTGCGGTTCTGCGTTGTAATATAACATGGGTATAGTTACATAAATAGCCCTATACCGTTTTAAATTTCTTTGGATATACTTTCTCGTTTCTCATCCAGGAATGCGACACGAATATAAGATTTGCTGAAAATATATATACGATGTGATTTCAGTTGATACAAACTGTGAAAAGAGTATATGATAAGAAACCTATATTCTTGAATATTTCTTAAATTTGTACATACAGCATAAAATATTACTGGTAAGTTTAAAAATACGTCTGATAGGTAAAATGTGAAGGTACCTCATATTGTTCACCGATGGTCACATGGATTCGTTTGACGATCAGTTGTGCGATCATCGGCCGGTTAGCTCAGTCGGCAGAGCGTCGTGCTAATAACGCGAATGTCATGGGTTCGAGCCCCATATCGGCCATGCTCTTTTTAGAAAACTATAAAACGGTTTTTTTTCTCCTTTGAGGAGGATGTCATTCAATGAGAAATTCGAACTGATAAATGATGAAATTTTTTTTTATCCTTAATAAGGTTAAAAGGAATGTCAGTTGTTGGTCTGGTCGATATCTTACCTTGCGAGGTAAAGCTGTTTTAATAAATACGGTCGCTTTGGCTGTTCTTTGGTATACAGCACAATGTGCAATGTTATCTAAACAATGTATTATCCAGTGTATTCAGAGTGTTTTTAAATTTTTGTGGGACGGAAAGCCTGAGGGCTT
>JAVTVY010008056.1:0-43950 GCA_036873755.1 Hanleya hanleyi
TTGTTTTGCTGAAATACTATAATCTGTAATAGTAGTTGAATAAAAGACGTTTAAAGGTGTATCATCAAATTATCGTTACCGGTAAACAAGATCTCGGTAACAAGATCTCACTTTTGACAAAAGGATATTCAAAATGTATTCCAAATAGCAATTTAGGGCTACTTGTACCAAGGATTTCCTATTTGTCTGTATATTAAAATGTCCACTTTTGACAGAATGCTTCACCTAATTAACTATGGAGATACCAGGATGACGTGAGCAACAACTTTTGTGCAGAACTTATTCGAAACATGTGATTGTAAGAACCCGTGTTTTTTCTCACCGCAAACAGCATTGACAATATTTTTTTTCTCAAATTTGAGATTTTATGTACGGAACCATACCGAATATTCACACAGTTGAAAAATGTTTTGAAAGATGGTCTCATGCAAATATTTTTCTTCCTTTTTTGCACAATACTTCAAAACAGTACGAATAACAGATGTATGAAATTTTAGAACTTGCTTGTGAATTGTTTATTGTTCATTGCTTTAAGCTTTTGTTGTAGTGCTATATGGGCATATCGAGCATTTGAATGGCTTCTCACCAGTATGAGATATTTCAAGTTGCCTTAGGTTCCTAATAATTAGTTTAATGGGCACATTAGACAGATAAATGGCTTTTCACCAGTATGATTGTGTTCATGTTGCCTTAGGATTCTAGTCTGTTTACAGCTGAATGGGCACAGTGTACATTTGTATAGCTTTTCATCGGTGTGAGCTATTCCATGCTGCTTTACGCTTTTTTTTTATTATACTGCTATATGGAAATCTTGAGCATTTGAATGGCTTTTAGCCAGTATGAGTTTTTTTCATGTTGCCTTAGGTTTCCACTATATTTACAGTTGAATGGGCACACTGGACATTTATATGGTTTTTCACCACTATGAGTTTTTTCATGTTGCCTCAGGATAATACTCTGTTTACAGCTGAATGAGCTAGGTGGACATTTGAATGGCTTTTCATCAGTAGGAGTTATTTCATGCTGCTTTAAGCTTTTTTTGCTAAACTGCTATATGAGCATATTGGGCACTTGAATAGCTTTCCACCAGTAGGAGTGTTTTCATGTTGCCATAGGTTCCACACGGCTTACAGCTGGATGGGCACAGTGAACATTTATATGGTTTTTCCCCAGAATGATTTCTTTTGTGCTTCTTTAGGCATCCTCTTGCTATACTGCTATATGGGCATATTGTGCACTTTAATGACTTCCCTTCAGTATGAGAGCGTTCATGTCCTTTCAGGTTTCCACTTATTGTACAGCTATACGGGCATATTGAGCATTTGAATGGCTTTTCACCAGTATGAGTTTTTCATGTTGCCTTAGGCTTCCACTCTGTTTACAGCTGAATGGGCAAGCTGGACATTTGTGTGGTCTTTCACCACTAAGAGTTCTTTCGTGTTTCTTTCAGCATCCACTTGTTATTCTGCTATAGGGGTATATTGAGCATTTGAATTCTTTTCACGAGTATGAGTTTTTCATGTTGCCTTAAGATTCTACTCTGTTTACAGCTGAATGAGCACAGTGGACGTTTGAATGACTTTTCATCAGTATGAGTTATTTCATGCTGCTTTAAGCGTCCTTTTGTTATACTGCTATATGAGCATATTGGGCATTTGAGTGGCTCCTCACCTGTATGATAGCGTTCATGTTTCCACTTCCTATACAGCTAGCTATACGAGCACCGTGAGCATTTACACGGGTTTTCTACAGTAAGAGTTCTTTCGTGTTTGTTTAGTAATCTACTTTTTACACTGCTTTATGGGCATTTTCAGCATTTGAATGGCTTTTCACCAGTGAGTTTTTTCATGTTGCCTCAGGTTTCTACCCTGTTCACAGCTGAATGAGTACAGCGGACATTTATATGGCTTTTCATCAGTACATGTATGCGTTATTTCATGTTGAATTAGGATTCGACTCTGTTTACAGCTGAATGGGCACAGTGAATATTTGAATGGCTTTTGATCAGTAGGAGTTATTTCATGCTGCTTTAAGTGTCTTTTTGTTATACTGCTATATGGGCATATTAAGCAGTTGAATGTTTTTTAGCCAGTATGAGTACGTTCATGTTGCCTTAGGTGTCCACTCTGTTTACAGCTCAATGGACAAAGTGGACATTTGTATAGCTTTTCATCAGTGTGAGCTATTCCATGTTGCTTTAAGTTTTTTTTTGTTATACTGCTATATGGACATCTTGAGCATTTGCATGGCTTTTCACCAGTATGAGTATTTTCATGTTGTCTTAGGTTTCCACTATATTTACAGCTGAATGGGCACAGTGAACATTTATATGGTTTTTCACCACTGTGAGTTCTTTCGTGCTTCTTTGGGCTTCCCCTTCTAATACTGCTATATGGGCGTCTTGAGCATTTGAATGTCTTTTTACCAGTCCAAGTAATTTCATGCTGCTTTAGGTGCCCACAGCAAGATGACCCTTTTGCTTTGTTGCGACTTTCATGTTGGTGTAATTTACCAAGTGCTAACGGTGACTTGGGAGAGGCTTCCCTGGATTCCACGATGTCTCTCTTTGTTTCAGAATGATCAGTAGTTGATTCCCGAGTATGTGCAATGTTTATCGCAGCATTGCTCCTCAATTTGTGATCGACCTGGTACAAGGTCACTGGATAAGGTCTGCCTGGTCCCACAGTCATCTTGTCAGCCGCTGTATAGTCTGAATTATTCTAAAACAGGAAACCATCAAATAATCAGATATCCTCATATATGGCAATTAGATATTGTTAACGCTCAGACTCAAGAGTGAGGTACAACGACATAGACCGACTTTTGAAACTGTGTTTCTGCGACCACGACCGCACCGATATCCCGGCGCCTGTCCCGGTGACATTGTATGAAGTCAGCATACGAAATATATCAGTGAGGTGTCTGCAAGCTGCACGGACAGTGTCAAAGGTGCATTCAATCTGGTCAAATAAGAAACATGTTCAAAATTACAGTTGAAGCATTCACAAATACAGTCGACAATGGGACAAACCTCGAAACAAACGAATTTAAAAGGAGACTAAGAGCTGATGCCATAGACATGAACTGTGAGGGAGAGAAAAGAAAAGTTGAGCTATGCGGAAAATATATATAGCAATGGTACAAAGAACGGCATGCTTCATTAAGAAAAACAAAATGACTATGGGCAAGCATTCGTCTCAACACTCTTAAAAGTGGGAGAGAAATTGAATTGCTGTTGGCTGTAAGATTTAGAGTGATTCTATAGTGATTCGGGAGTTAAATACTGTGAACATGGGATGCGCAAAATGTAAATGAGAATATAGGTGCAGATAACTTAAGCATATATGTACATATGTTCTGTATTCACATGTTGTATGTACATGTATAATTATACCCGATTATAAATACAGGACTTTAGCACCGACCAGTGTATGAATATAAAGGAAAGTATCTTACAGTTGAATCAATGTATAGGTGCATGCACAACTAGATAACATTTTAATTTACAATTAAATAATGAAACATATCAGGTGCATGTATTACTGTAGGTTAGATTATAGACTATATTTTTAGTAGTCAATGAGAAAGTATTCAGATATATCCATATCTTCACTTTGCAATATATATTAATAGTGATGGATGAGTAATACGGATAATGGATAATATTATAGAAGGTTTAGTATTTGGTATAATTGTAAATGCAAATTTCATGTAAATGAGACAAAAGGTGCAGATAATTTGTACATATACATGTATGTGATATATATACATGTTGTATTTACAAGTATAGTTATACAAAAATTATACATTATTAAGGTGGATCAAGATTTTATCACAAAGTCAGTTACATACATATATAAAAAGATGTTATACAATTAATTCTAATAATATTTAATGTGTACATATAAATGTGATATCTGCGTTGAATGTTCACATGCAGAGAGACGGTTACATATACGTATATGTAGACACACGATTCTCATTTTCTATTCTCAACCTTGTCTTTCATGGGCATTGGTCGCCATTCATGTGGATTCTTTCAGGTTTCTTCATGATTTCCGAGAATTAAACCTTTCTGAGCACAGTGAACATTTGTATGGTTTTTTTTTGCCAGTATGAGATTGATCATGCTCCGTCAGGCTTCCATTTCTTGTATTGCTATGTAAGGACATACATGTATTGAACATTTGAATGGTTTTCCATCAGTACGAGAGCGTTCATGTCGTTTCAGATTTCCAGTTATTGCACAGCAATATGGGCACGGCGAGCATTTAAAGGGCTTTCCACTAGTATGACTTCTTTCGCGCTCCTTTAGAAGCCCTCTCGTTGCATAGCTAACAGGGCATAATGGACATTTGTATGGCTTTTCACCAGTATGCCTTCTTTCATGCTCCTTCAGGCTTCCAGTTCTTTTGTTGCAATAAGGGCATATTGAGCATTTGAATGTCTTTTCGCCAGTATGAGTTATTTCATTTTGCCTTAGGTTTCCACTCCTTTTACAGCTGAATGAGTGTGGTGGAAATTTATATGTTTTTCACCAGTGTGAGTACGTTCATAAAGTTAAACCGCGGTTCTCAGTTCGTTATTCGGGACCAGTCATTCAGCGACTCATAACAAGGCCCCTAGCAGCGCCCCCTTGCGTCAGATTTGGGATATGAATATGCAAAGATATAGAGCATGGCATTGTCTCTTGCTATCCAGTGTTTGCAGTTCAAAGTACTCATAATAAAAAAATACAGATTTCCATATCTGAGGAAATAATTGCTGGTCTCCTCGAATAATGAACTGCGGACTGCGTACCGCGGTCTAACTTTATGATCGTAGTGTAAGTTCTTTCATGGCACTTTAGGTACGCACGTGATTTACAGCAATAGCGACAATATAAGCAATTGTATGGTATATCTCCAGTATGCATTGTCTCGTGCTTACACATCAATATGCTCCTTTTGCTTTGTTGCCACTTTCATGTGTGTGTGTAATTTAACACATGCTGATGGCGACTTGTGTGAGACTTCAGGAATTGCACTCGCAACGTTATACAAACATTACTCCATATCAGAAATAGCACAGGTATATCCCCCAATCATAAGAAACATGTGTACCAAGTTTCATAATCATCCCTTGAAAGCTGACAATTGCAGCGAACTTTCGATGTACAGGTGTAGGCCTATAGTATACATGTGCACTTCTGCTAAACAAAACAAGTTATCATAAGATTTTGACATCCTTGGTGTAGTGCCATAACTGACCACCCTAGTGGAATACCCATCTCACATTTTTATTTATATTATTTTTTTCCGTTTGGTCTTGATTTACTATTATCGCTTTTATTTTGCTAAACCAAAAACTTTATAATTTCCAAAGATAGGACAATGACGACGACATTTCTCTCCCCCTCTCACAATCTCTCTCCCCCTCTCACAATCTCTCTCCGTAACTCGAAAGGCGAGACAAGACGAGTACATGTAGACAAATGATCGGTCATCGTGTCATTTTCTTATTTCAACCTCCATGAGCAACGATCACAACGATCACAACGAACATTTGAATGGCTTTTTACCAGTATGAGTTCTTTCATGCTTCTTCAGGCTTCCATTTAGTGTACTTCTATAAGGACATATTTAACATTTGAATGGCTTCTCACCAGTATGACAGCATTCATGTCGTTTCGGGTTTCCACATCTGGTAAAGCTATAGGAGTTCTTTCATGCTGCTTTAGGCATGCATTTGTTATAGTGCTATATGGGATATCGAGCATTTGAAGGGCTTTTCACGAGTATGCGTACTTTCATGTCGCCTTAGGCTTCCACTCTGTTTACAGCTAAATTGGCAAATTGGACATTTGAATGGCTTTTCACCGGAATGAGTTTTTTCAGGCTGTTTTAGGTATTTACTTGTTATACTGCTATATGGGCATATTGAGCATTTGAATGACTTTTCACAAGTATGAGTTTTTTCATGTCGCCTTAGACGTCCACTCGTTTTAAAGATGAATGGGCACATTTGACATTTATATCGCTTTTCACCACTATGAGTTCTTTCATGGTCCCGTAAGGTTGCACTTCTTGCACAGCCATACGAGCACCGCGAGCATTTGAACGGTTTTTCACCGGTGTGGGTTTTTTCATGCTGCTTTAGGCATCCAATTGTTGTACTGCTATATGGGCATATTGAGCATTTGAATGGCTTTTCACCAGTATGAGTTTTTTCATGTTGTCTTAGGTTTCCACACTGTTTACAGGTGAATGGGCACAGTGGACATTTATATGGCTTTTCACCCGTATGTGTTCTTTCATGTTCTCTTAGGTGTCCACTCTGACTACAGCTGTATGGGCATATTGAGCATTTGAATGGCTTTTCACCAGTATGAGTTTTTTCATGTTGTCTTAGGTTTCCACACTGTTTACAGGTGAATGGGCACAGTGGACATTTATATGGCTTTTCACCCGTATGTGTTCTTTCATGTTCTCTTAGGTGTCCACTCTGACTACAGCTGTATGGGCATATTGAGCATTTGAATGGCTTTTCACCAGTATGAGTTTTTTCGTGTTTCCTCAGGTTTCCACTATGATTACAGCTGAATAGGCACAGTGGACATTTGAATGGCTTTTCACCAGTATGAGTTATCTCATGCTGCTTTAGGCGTCCACGTGTTTTGCAGAAATACGGACAACATGAACATTTGTATGGCAGATCTCCAGTATGCATTTCTTCGTGAAACTTGACACTACAGCTGCTTACAGAGCAATACGCCCCTTTTGCTTTGTTGCCACTTCCATGTGGGTGTAATTTAAAAAGTGCTGACGGTGACTTGGGTGAGACTTCTCTGGATTCTATGATTACAAGCGTCTAGTCCGTCATTCATAATCCAGCCGTCGTCCATTAGAGAATATCCGCGTCCATAATCCAAAGACCTATTCCATTTCCATATAACAGTATTAGCACCAAATTCAAAAAGACAAAAGTATACATAAACATAGGCTTGTTTCCTGCAAGAGAGAAGCGGTCAACAGTTTTCAATGATGCCGGCAAGACATCATGATGTTCCAAAATATCAAATCCGTATCGCTGATCAGTATTCTTAATCCATAATATTCGTTGTAAAGTCGTCATCTAAAGAATGATGTATCTCAGTCACGCTTTGATTGTGACTGTTCATATGAGTACCATGAGGATCTTGAAGTACATGGGTTCATACGGCCCCTAGCCCCGGGTTAAGCGGAATTAGACACAAGTTATGAAACGTAGCGCCATAGATCTTGCACGCTACGTTCGTATTTTGCTATCAGCATGCGATATGTATCGCCAAATTTGAGAAACTTTGAGTGGAGGCGCTTGGTGGAATAGCCCTGTTTTAGTTTCTGCAACAATGTTTTGTGACGTTGATTAAAATCATCACATTTAACACAGGATTTAGCAAATGCTACTAAGCGAGATATGTATACGCCATATGCAGGTCCCACTGGAATATTACTATCCAGAAAGGGATAGTTTACGATGTCGAAATTGTAATCATCTCTTTTGTCATAAAGTCGACGAGAGAGAATGCCCGTAGAATTTCTATGATGTCTCTCTTTGTTTCAGAATGATCAGTGGCTGATTCCCGAATATGTGCAATGTTTATGGCCGCATTGCTCCTCAATTTGTGATTAACCTGGTACAAGGTCACTGGATACGGTCTCTCTGGTCCCATGGTTATCTGGTCAACCGCTGTATAGTTGTCTGCATTATCCTAACACAAGAAACCAACCAATAATCAGATATCGTCAGATATATCACTTAGATAATGTTAAAGCTCAGACGTTAAAGTGACGTAAAACAGCATCGATTGAATTTTGAAATGTGTTTTCGGCTTTTTCTTCTACGCTATAGCACGATATATTCAAAATAGGACACCTAAATAACCACAATAATATTTCTATGTAATAGCAAGTCAGATATGGCGACCTTGAAAACATTAGATTCGTGTTGGTTCATGGTGTCATATTTTAGACTATACGAACAAATCCATCCTAAAATGTATGCGAAAAGTCAAATACAGACAAAAGCCCAATTTCAAACTTAGGTTGACGCTGTTTTATGTCACTTGAGACTGTAAGCGTTGAATAAAATCAAACTTGGATATTTTCTGTGAACAAAACAACTTATTATGCAAAAATTTAAAAAAAAAGTTAAAAAAAATATCTTTTTACTTTATTAACGCCGTATTAGAGCATTTACATAGCCGGATAAATGAAGCGTGGAGAGAAAAATGTGTGGAAATAGGCAGAGTTCTACTATGTGTCGCCTGCCGATAATGTCGTTCTAATGTCGCCGCAAATGAAACGTGCTGTGAGTAATGCGAGATTGAATAACACGAGGGTTATATTTCAGATGTTGTTTTTGATGCCAAAACACGTGCTGTGGAAATAAACCTTGTTGGAGTTTTTCATACACTGTAAACTTAGGAGTTAACTTATTGAACGCCTAAATTGCAACACTTATTGAATGCGTAATTGTGTTCAAATTGTTAACTTTCATGTTGAAATTGTTAAGTTCATGTTAAATTTTGAACTTCAACATTCGCCGTATTTGAACACCATTAACGCAAGTATTCAAATGGAGAACACATTATTGAACAACTTAACACACGTATTCAAAGTTTGAAAAATAGCATTCTAAGCTCTAGTGTTGTTCAGTTATTGTTCAATGCGTTCTGCGTTTAAATACCAGCGTTAATTGTTTGAGTGCTAAAGTTCAAAATTAAACATGGAAGTTAATAATTTGAACACAATTAGGCGTTCAACAAGTCTTACAATTTAGGCATTCAATAAATTAACAGTGTATGAAAAACTCCCTCAATGCCCATTTCCGTCAGTTGACCAGAAGCGGAAAAGAGCGTTTTCGTTACTATCTCTCCCTGCATACCTACAACCTTTTTCTGGTGTTTAGATTTACTAGGTGTAGTTTAGGTGTACACCTACAGGCAGATTAGGTGTACAGCTAAACTGATCCTAAACTACACCTAACAGCAGTAAAGGAAGACACACACTATCTCACGTCAAGGCAAAAATTCACATTGGATTAAAGAGTTTTGGAATTTAAAAGATTTGAATATCAATATATTTCACCAAATCGAAAATGTGCCCTACTAATAGCTCTAGGGGCAAGGGGTGCTGTAGCCATATTCTACATAATTGTATATTTAACAGTCGATGTTGATAAAGAAAAACGTGTTCAAAAAGCAGGACCATTTCTCAAAAAGTAGGAAAAGTAAAGCAGGCTTTAAAATGACATTAGTTTGACAGAAAATCATCAATTTCAAGAGAAAATTCAGAACTTTTCTATGTTGTTAACAGAATTAAACAAATCTTACTTCAAATTACAGGTATTACACAGGTTTTCTCGTAGAAAAAAAGTGGTGGTCATCCGAATTGTATATCTGACTCATTGGCAAAAAATGTCGAGAAATTAGACCAGATATTTCTTTTTAACTTTTTCAATCCTATGAAATAACTACATGTATCACAGTGACATGACTTAGCAACGCAATAGATTCTGCATTTGAATACCCGCGTTAATGGTTTGAATGCTAAAGTTCAAAATTGAATATGGAAGTTAATAATTTGAACACAATTACGCATTCAATACAGTGTTTACAGTGTATGCTACCCTATCTACTCCTTTTTCACTTGATCTTACCAGTGATCATGGTGACGAATCATCTCATACATGTAGCATCCTACATCTTAAAACATGTATGCATGGGAATACACACTAAAAACTGGAGTGCTACAGTTAACACTTTAAGGGTATCAGCAGTGATTGATCTTCAAGTATTTGAGAGTAACTTACTTTCATCGTTTCAACGTTGAAAACTAGCAACTATGACATTTGACAAGCAACTCCTGGAATAGGGGCCTACTTTGTATTAGAATTTGTTTTTACGATGAATATTTTCACAACAGACACTCTTACAGGGTTAGCTAGAACACTTCCGTTTCAAGAGTGTACATTTATAACAGAATAACTAATAACCATTTTAACTCATTTTCTACAATAAGGCATGTCTGCATTGAGAACAACAGAATAATGTAAGGTTTCTGATCTTCTTTCCACGAGTAATTTGAAACATATACATCTATCTTATCAACATTTTTCTTGAAGCAAAATGATTTTGAAATATCTCTATATTGCTCAAAAAGTATGTCAAATCACAACTTACTTGTTTAAATGGTTTAGTTTCAATATGAGAATCAATGGTTGGAAGTCTAGCCACATCAAGCATGGTAGCTAGTTCCATTTTCGTCATAGTTGTTTCGACTTCCATGCTTGTCGCTCCTGTCTGGGTGGTGCCAATTTCAGTTTCCATTTCGAATTTGGTCTCTGCCTCGATTTTTGTGGGGAGATTTCCCTTGGAATAGCTGAAAAACTCATCCTGTATCATTGAAGCGGTATCTTGATCATCAGGTTCCACTTTTATCGATAAATCTTCCATTTCCCTCGTCATGAAATAGCTCGATACAGGAACTGTGTGACTGTGAAGAAATAGATGGCAATGAGGGTCATTCAAATCTTGAAAAGTTATCAATTGAATCTAACAATGATGATGATGATGATTATGATACTTACAATATGTGGATAAAGTACGTCTTGGAGACGTTGCTTTGACCAGATAACGTAGTGCTGAAAATTCACCCACCTGGCCATTTCAATACGAAAATATTGAAATTTGAAAAAAACAAAACAAATTATATTTATTTATTAGGAAATTTTGGTCAAGGGGAATCATCATCTTAAGCCCGATTGACATTTCTTTGGCTAAAATGCTTCTTCCTTCAATATCTTCCTCGTATCGAGTTTGACAAGTGGGAAAATTATTTATTTGTCCTTCTCTTAGGATCAATATCTTCCTCGTGTCGAAATTGACCAGAAGATGAATTTTCATGACCATACTCTATGCCATTGAGAAGAAATTGCAAAGAGACTGACGAGGTGTGGAAAAATTCGATTAATCAGATTTTCGGGAAAAAAGTCCCCTTAACATGCTTAACTAACATATTGTTCAACTTGTAATTTTCAACGAATCGATGGAGTTGTTTTATACAGTGCAATAAAGGAGTAAATGAAGCATATATCCAGGCCAAATAGTAATCTCAACCAGCCAACTTGTTCTCCGCAAAAGCTAGATAAATTTTCGTCTTCTTAAGGTCCAGTGAAACAACACAACTCCTGTGGTAAAAAAAAAAATGCTTGAAAATTTCCCATTAGTAGAGCACAGACCATCGTTTACGTTATTTTTTGTTGTTGTTGGTGGGATATAATAGATATAACCTTTAGCTGATGTAAGTGTACAGTCCTCTTGGAATAATAATTCTCCTTTAGTGTGACAGAAGACCACAATTTAGGTGTACAATACACCTATAGATAATTGTACACCCAAGAATTAGTATTCCTTCCTACAAGTTGCCTAGTCCACAAGGCTAATTGAAAGTAGCCTGGCGGATTTCTCTTACCATAAGTGTGAATGAGCATGGTGCGTTTCAAAGACAATGCATGTTTATTCTACCAAGATCACAGATACTGACTGAGCTGCAGAAGAAAATACATGTAGATCAGTTTTAGACGTACGAGAGAGGATTCTTGTTGCGCTGGGCCTTGCTAACTATAACGCACTATATCCTTCCCACCGTTTTTCATCGTAATCACTGATTACCTTTTCCGACTACAATTTCCTTCTTTCAGTTAATAATTCGCGGTGTTCATGGTATGATGCGTGCATGTAACTTTCCTTCGCTTTTCTTCTTCGTCTCCTCGTTGACTATTGCTCGCCACAACAAATCGAACACTTGCCGATTTATGAGAAAAGTGTGACCCGTCATGGACCAGGACCGCGGACTACGCAAGTTCTTGTTAAACAAAAACACCGGAACTATGCCATGATAGGTATATATGAAGTGAGGAACGTGGAAACCCCTATCACAGAGTGGGGTCTGATCTATGATATAATTAACAACAACAATTAATCAACATAAATTAAATTAGACTCGAACCAATATATAAATTGTGCTGGAAAACAGATTCAATATAAAACCGGCATGACTAAAGGTTTGTTCGACCGCTTATGGCCCACACACGGGTCAAACATGAACTTAAAGGTGAACATTTCCGAATAAGTTTTGGATCATTATTACATGATCCCTAGTTTTTTTGTACCAATGATAGTTTTCACTTGTAATTAATATAGAAGTTTTATGGGGGTGGCGGCTTTCTGCTGGTAATAATGTAATGTGCTTCCAGTCCTTGACATAGAGCTAGACGGCTTGCCTCATTGTGCCCCATGTCCCACTGTACCCCAATCTCGCGAAATATACTATTTAATTTTATTTTACAGTTATTTACTGTAAATTCACAATAGTCACTGTACATTTTACAGTAGGGGCCTAAATTACGAGCAATTTTCCGCACAAAATCTACGGTAAGTTACTGTGAACTTTACAGCAGATTTATTCTATCATTTTGGTAGGCCTATATTTTTGCCCATGTATCTAAGGAATAGTTTTCACCAACAATTTGAATTTAAATGGCATGGTGCATTAGCATCTAACTGGATCATCAGTTTCTTTCCATTTAAATAATGTTTAATGGCAATATTTACTTGTTTCATAGTTCCTAAATAAGCTATTTTGGCGTGTCCCCAGGGCCCAACATTGTAGTTTATACGAAATATGAGCTATGTTTGATTTGCAATCATTACAAGGAAACACGTCAGAATAACATAAATAAGTGTCACTAGATTTTGTGACCCTGAAAGCATAGAACCGAAAAATCATCAATTATTATTCTTGTTCCTAGTTTCCATGTCAACTATATGTTACCAGAACGTAACATTTATTGCCTATTTTCACTGCAGGGGTGAGACTCGGAATGTTCCCTGTGGAAGAGAGTACGTTTTGAAGAAGTATAAACAAACGAGAGATCCTGGAGGATCTTGGCGCCCACCATTGTCCGATAATTGTAAGCTAATGACAAGAGAATCTTTTAGTTCATTGTTGCTAAAAGCAAACGATTGATTTGCAATTTTGTTTTCAGAATTTCGAATTTGAGCAAAACTTGGAAAACACCAAGACATTATCTTTATAAGTTTCAGGAGTTTCAAGATTTTAAGAAACAGTACTTAATGTCGGTTCTTATAGTACAAGTGAAATGAGCAAAGTTAGTCTGGAAGTGAATGTCAGGACGATCCTTTGCAGACTTTGTAATTTTTTTTTTGCACGTCATCATTGGGTACTGAAGGCGAAGACAACTCTCTTTGACACTTTGGCATATGAGCTAAGAAACATACCTACGATTTTATAATTAGGAACGAATGCTAATTCCGTTCAGTTTACTTGGCTAGTTCAAGATATCTCTTTCGAGATACCATGCTCGAAAATAGTAAGATGGTACACAACTTAATACTGAAAGGATCCGTGCATTAAGGTTGAAGCTTTGAAAGTGCCTGAATCCTAATTGTCTCCCTTGGATGGAACACACAGTAGTCTACAGTTGTCGAGCTGTGACGTTGCGTCACAAGAGTGCAGCCGAGCTGTCGGCAGAGGAAACGGTGGGGCAGTTCACTTGCAGCGGCATGGACTAAAGTAAACTGATTTAAAAATTGAAGAGATGCATTTTAATTCGGAATCATTTGAACTCATCGATATAGAAGGTGAAGGTAGGGATCCGCCGTTTGATCCGCCGACTCTTTTTATGCAACATCACAACACGGGAATACCGTATTAATTTAACGCGTAATTTGGATTTTCGAGTCGGACCAAAAATGGTATTTTGCACAAAATTTGTACCAAATTTCAGAAAGATCTATGAAGTGGTTCCTGAGAATTCACGATAACAATGTTATAAGGGGAAATTCAAGATGACCCCCAGGTGGCCATTTTGGATTTTGGAATCGGACCAAAGAAGTCTATCTTGCACAACAAGACTACAAGGGGAATCTGTATACCAAATTTGACAAAGATCCATGGAGTAGTTCCTGAGAATTCACGGCAATGAAATTTCATGGGAATGTTCAAAATGGCCGCCTGGCTGCCATATTGGATATTCGAATCGGACAAAAAAGGTATCTTGCACAACTGGACCACAAGGGACACCTGTGTACCAAATTTGAGAAAGATTCATGAGGTAGTTCCTGAGAAATCGAGATAACAAGAATTGTTTGCGATCGGATGACTGACGACGGACGACGGACGCCGGACCACGGACGAAAAGTGATTTGAATATCCCACCATCACCAAAGCCCACCATCTGGTGATGGGCTAAAAATAACAAAGATATCTTCTCTCAGATTAGAGCGTATGTTTATTAGGTGTCAACTCTATTATTACGCCTCAGAGTAGTTTGTTTGATAGCCGATTGGTCAATTGCCATCCCATAAATAGTTCGTATTAGGTCAGCTACACACCACATACGAATAATCACGTGTTAACGTTACCATAGTGGAACGTGGAATTGACGTAGCCTGTTCTTCAAGGCAACGTCACAAAGCCGACACGTAAGAAAACGAAGAGCTACGTCGTATCAATGGCTTTGTGACGTTACGCCTCAGCGTTTGCATTCAACCCAAAGATGTTGTGGGCATGCGCGACTCATAGAACCTGTTTCGTATTAGGAAATGTGAATCAGTTGAAATTGTCTTACGAAAACAAACCACATTTAATCGTTGTTGTTGTGGCTTTTTCGGCTTAAACAAAGGCTCTTCGGCATAATAAAATCGTTATGATGTTTGTTTGAGGGGGCATACGAACTATTTACATGGTCAGTGTGGGGAATTCTTATCGGTCTCGCCTGACGGCTCGACCGATAAGAATTCCCCACACTGACCATGTAAATAGTTCGTATGCCCCCTCAAACAAACATCATAACTGATATTACGGCCTCAAATTCCATGGATTTGTGTCCAACAGACGTCAGCGGTGAGTCACAATGTAAAAGTCACCGATACGGAAGTTGAACCCCATCCTAAACAAAAAAGAAAATCGAATATACATGGACCATGCGAGGATATGGTCGCTCCGTCACTTACCCCTGGTTCAAGAAATAGTTTATGGAGCAAAAAAATTAGAATGGCCGCTATCGCCATCTCTATACCCCTCTTTTTCTCTACAGCTTCGAGAGTTTTACATTCCTTAAACATTAATTCTCTCCTTCTCGCTGAAATACTTCGATTATGTTATCAGTAGACAAGTCCAGTCCGTGATGGTTTAGATAGAAATACGGTATACATGGATTTATTCAAATATAACACAAATATCGAAAACGAGAAGCACTACCGGTATTTATTACAGGGAAGTGAGTATAATCTGAATGTTGTTGTGACAGCCGACATCATCTATGCCGACACCAAAGACAGTTTGTCTTCAGTGGGCTTGATGTTCACTTCTCCCGCACTGATATTAATCTCCACACAGGCATTAAAACCGATATAACCAGGGATTAAATCGGTCCGATATTTAACAGGAACTTGCGGATGGGAAAAGTTTTTAAAAAGATCGAAATTTTCCGCTGATATCGGCGAGCTACTACTCAGCACATACACGCTACACAAAAAGTTCTGGTTATTTTGATACAAAACCAAGATCCGTGATAGTAGATGAATAAAAGATGTTTGAAGATGTGTTATGAAATTTGCCAGCTATCGTTACCGGAAAACAAGATCACACTTTTGATAGAAGGATCTTCAAAATTTGTTACAAATAGCATTTTAGGACTACTTGTACCAATGATTTCCTATTTGTTTCTATATTAAAATGTCCAGTTTTGGCGGTATGTTGTACCTAGTTAAATATATAGAGATCCCCAGATATTTCAAACATGTGATTGTGAGAACCCATTTTATCTCACCGTAAACAGCAATAGCGCCTACCGATTTTTTTTTTGGTCAAATATAAGATCTTGTGTACAGTACCATACCAAATATTTACACAATTGAGAAATGTTTTCTTAAAACTGGTCCCACCAATTATTCTTCTGTACAAATACTTCACGACAATAGTACGAATAACATACCGGTACATGACGATTCAGAACTTGCTTGTGATTTGTTTATTGCTCATATTTATCGGCGACTGCAATATTAGCAGAGTGTCACTGGTTTTACTTCTGATTCTGCAGATCAATTAACCCTCTGTGAGCGAGATAATGTCTTGGTAGATAAATTCAAATTATTGTCCACATGTGGCTAGTCAGTCAGAGTAGATGTAGTCACTTTTTCCCTCTTTCTCACTCCAGCTGCTTACACAGCAATATGCCCCTTTTGTTTTGTTCATGCGGATGTAATTTAACAACTGGTGACGGTGACTTGAGTGAGACTTCTTTGGATTCTATGATGTCTATCTTTGTTTCTGAATGTAGCTGATCAGTAGCTGATTTCCGACCGAATTAGGGGATATGTGCAAAATTTATGGCAGCGTTGCTCCTCAATTTGTGATCAACCTGGTACAAGGTCAGTGGATATGGTCTGTCTGGTCCCTTGGTCATTTTGTCAGCAGCTGTATAGTTGTCTGAATTCTCCTAAAGCAGAGAACCAAACAATAATCAGATATTCTCAGATATATCAGTTATATCCTGGATTTTAGTTTAATGGGTTATTGCGCAGTCCGCGTTCCCGGTCTATGAAAAGTCACACTTTTCCTATTAATCGGCAGGAGTTCGATCTGTTGTGGCGAGCAATACTGAATGAGAAGACGAAACAGAAGAAAAGAGATTCGAAAGCCAAGTTACATGAACGCGTCATGCCATAAACACCGTGAATTATTCACTGAAAGGAAGGAAATTCTAGTTGAAAAATGAATCGGTGATTTTGCTGAAGAGGTAAGCCTAGCGGGGTTAGAATGAGAATTGAACTGAAAAAAAAAGAGAGAGAGACAGAGGGGCAGTGCGTTACAGTTAACAAGGCGCAACAATAATTCACCTTCGTCCGTCTAAAACTGATCTACATGTCATTTTTTCTTCAGCCCAGCCAATACCTATGCTCTAGGCAGAATAAACATGCATTGTCTTGGAAATACACCATGCTCATTCACAATCATGACGAGAAATAAACCAGGCTACATTTCCATTGCCCCCATTGATTTCAGTTGCCCGTATTGTGAGCCCCCGTAGATAATTTACATATAAATTTCTACACTGAGGTTTAGCCTTGCGATCTTTGTGGATTGTGCAACCTGTACAGAAAGGAATACTAACTGTAGGCCTAATGTATAATAATGTTTTTTCTGTCACACTAAAGTATAATTATTATTTCAACAAAACTGTTCACTTATATCAGCTAAAATTGCCGTCGTTTTGATACCATGACATATGGAATTTAATGGAGATACATTGCCTCTATTATATCCTACCAAGAAAATACAGGTCAGATTTGATGGTTTGTGCTCTGCTAATTTCGAAATTTTCAAGCAGTTTTCAGTCACAGGAGTTGCGTTGTTTCACTGGACGAAAGTTGTATTCAGCTTTTGCGGGAATAAGTTGCCTGGTTGAGATTACTATTTGACCTGGATATATGCTTCATTTACTCAGTATTGCACAGTATAAACATCTGCATCGATTCGTTGAACATTACAAGTGAACACTATGTCTATTAAGTGGGGATTTATCTCCGAAAATCTGATTACCGATAATAAAAAAATGTCCACACCTTGTCAGTCTCTTGGCAATTTCTTTCCATTGGCATAGAGTATGGTCATGAAAATTTAGCCACTTGCCAACTTCGACACTAGAAAGATATTGAAAGAAGAAGAAGAAGAACAAAACAAATATTTTGTGCGTTGCTTTGACCATACACCGGTAATGCTAAAAATCCTCCGCTTAGATATTGAAAGAAGAAACTTTTAGGCAATGGAATGTCAATCGGGCTTAACCCTGTTAACTATATGAGCCCCAAATTCCACACCAAATTGAGTAGCTTACAAGTGTCAAACGATAGTACTGGACCACTATTTTCCAAATGTAGCACATACAGGTGAAAATATTAACCAAACCATTCCATTGGCAATTTCTTCCCATTGGCATAGAGTATGGTCATGAAAATTTAGCCACTTGCCAACTCGACACTAGAAAGATATTGAAAGAAGAAGAAGAAGAACAAAACAAATATTTTGTGCGTTGCTTTGACCATACAGTAATGCTAAAAATTCGCCCGCTTAGATATTGAAAGAGAAACTTTTAGGCAATGGAATGTCAATCCGGGCTTAACCCAGTTAACTATAAGAGCCCCAAAGCCACACCAAAATGAGTAGCCCTACAAGTGTCAAACGATAGTACTGGACCACTATTTTCCAAATGGCCTGTGAGTGAAAATATTAATCAAACCATTCCATTGGCAATTTCTTTCCATTGGCATAGAGTATGGTCATGCAAATTTAGCCACTTGCCAACTTCGACACTAGAAAGATATTGAAAGAAGAAGAAGAAGAACAAAACAAATATTTTGTGCGTTGCTTTGACCATATACACCGGTAATTCTAAAAATTCGCCCGCTTAGATATTGAAAGAAGAAACTTTTAGGCAATGGAATGTCAATCAGGCTTAGCCCAGTTAACTGTAAGAGCCCCAAATTCCACACCAAATTGAGTAGCTTACAAGTGTCAAACGATAGTACTGGGCCACTATTTTCCAAATGTACCAACTACTGGTGAAAATATTAATCAAACCATTCTCAATATTAATTTTTGATTTCATATCTCCTGATTTATGGGACGGATTTGACTTTATACTGGGCTAATATCACTTCGGTTGTATTGTTCAATTTGACGCTGCATTTGGGGTTCGAAATCTTATTCCGATTTACATTCCCATTGTGTAGAATTTCATACAAAATAAATATAAATATATATATATTTTTTATTCACGTGTTAATTTCAATATCTTCCTTGCATTGGGATTGACAAGTGGGTGAATTTTCAGCACTACGCTATCTGATCAAAGCAACGTCTCCAAGACGTGCTTTATCTACATATTGTAATCATCATCATCATCATCATCTTCATCGATAGATTCAATTGATGACTTTTCAAGATTTTGAATGACCCTCATTGCCGTGTATTTATTCTTGTTCACACAGTCCCGGTATCGAGCTATTCCATGAAGACGGAAAATGGAAGATTTATCAATAAAAGTGGAACCTGATGATCAAGATACCGCTTCAATGATACAGAATGAGTTTTTCAACTATTCAAAATGAAATCTGCTCTCAGAAACAGAGGCGGAGACCCAGTGCGAAATGAAAACTGAAATTGCCACCACACTGACAGGAGCGATAAGCATGGAAGTCGAAACAACTATGACGAATATGGAACTAGCTACCATGCTTGACGTGGCTGGACTTCCAACCATTGATTATCATATTGAAACTAAACCATTTGAACAAGTAAGTGACTTGTGATTTGACATACTTTTTGGGCAATATAGAGATTTTTCAGAATCATTTTGCTTCAATAAAAATATTGGTAAGATAGATGTATATATGTCAAATTACTCGTGGAAAGAAGATCAGAATCCTTACATTATTCTGTTGTTCTCAATGCATGTATGTCTTATTGCTAGAAAGAGAGTTAAAATGGTTATTCCTAGTTATTCCGTTTGTACACTCTTGAAACGGTGTTGTAGCTAACCCTGTAATATTGTCTGCTGTGAACTCGATGGACCCTAAAATGTTTGTAATCTTCATCTTATAAAATTTCTAACAAAAAATATCCCGCGATTTGCTTGTCAAGTGTCATGGTTGGTAGTTTTCAACGTTGAAACGATGAACGTTACTCCCAAATACTTGGAGATCAATCACTGCTGATACCCTTAAAGTGTTAACTGTACCACTCCGGTTTTTAGTGTGTAATCTCACACATGCGTGTTTTAAGATGTAGAATGCTCCATGTATGAGATGATTCGTCACCATGATCACTAGGAAGATCATGTAAACAATGGAGAGATAGGTTAGCATAGACTGTAATCATAGGCGTTAACTTACTGAATGCCTAAATTTTAACACTTATTGAACGCGTAATTGTGTTCAAATTATCCATTCAAACCATTAACGCAGGTATTCAAATGCAGAAGCTATTTCTTTGATAAGTCATGTCACTGTGATAGTTATTTCATAGGATGAAAAAAGTGAAAAACAAATATTTGGTCTAAATTTCTCGACATTTTTTATCAATGAGTCAGATATACAGTTCGGATGACCACTTTTTTTGCGAGAAAACCTGTGCAATACCTGTTATTTAAAGTAAGATTTGTGCAATGTGTTAAAAAAAATAGATCAGTTATGAAAGTTTTCTTGAAATTGATGATTTTTTGTCAAACTAATGCCATTTTAACACCTTGAAACCAATCGCACACACCTGCATGTTGACAACCAGTCGAAAAATGTGCGCATGGGCCTCCTCTACTCTCCATGGGCCTCCTCTACTCTCCATGGGCCTCCTCTACTCTCCATGGGCCTCCTCTACTCTCCATGGGCCTCCTCTACTCTCCATGGGCCTCCTCTACTCTCCATGGGCCTCCTCTACTCTCCATGGGCCTCCTCTACTCTCCATGGGCCTCCTCTACTCTCCATGGGCCTCCTCTACTCTCCATGGGCCTCCTCTACTCTCCATGGGCCTCCTCTACTCTCCAGAAAAGGGTTGTATATGTATGCAGGGAAATATGGTAACGAAAACCCTCTTTTCCACTTGGGCCTTGCGGGAGTTTTTCATACACTGTAAACTCAGGTGTTAACTTATTGAATGCCTAACTTGTAACACTTATTGAACGCGTAACTGTGTTCAAATTATTAACTTCCATATTCAATTTTGAACTTAGAATACTATCGTTCAAAGTTTGAATACGTGTTAAAGTTATTCAGTAATACGTTCTGCATTTGAATAACTGCGTCAATGGTTTGAATTTTAAAGCTCAAAACTGAACATGAAAGTTAACAATTTGAACACGAAAGTTAACAATTTGAACATGAAAGTTAACAATTTGAACACAATTACGCGTTCAATAAGTTAACACCTGAGTGTACAGCGTATGGCAAACTCTCTCAATGCGCATTTATTTCGTGTTTTGACAGCGAAAACAGCAGAAAATAGCCCTCTTGTTATTCAATGCCGCATTACTCACAGCACATGTTATGTAAAATGTGGTGTTAGTAAAGTTAAAAATTAATTTTTATCGAGCCCGTAGCTTTAGCTGCGGAAAGCTCGATATAGGTGCCACAATTATGTCGGTCTGTCTGTCTATCTACCTATCTTCAGGACCAGGTAAATGTTAAAGTTCTGGTCTTAGAAGTTTGTCCCTTCGGACCAAGAAATGTTAAAGTTTGATCCTAATGCCTGCTCAGATGCTTACATCGAGCTACAAATATTGCACCCAAGTGCATCGGGACCAAGAAAATGTTTTTGGACTTAGAAAACGTTTCTGTCCACATCTTCTCGGCATTACCTATGTCTCCTAAACTAAGGCCAGCCCGACCCCTGCATTTTCATATATTCCAAATGCTTACATCTGGCTACACTTACTGAACCCATCCACTACCCTCGTGGAGCATGTCCCCATCTCTGGGGCACCGAACCCCACCCTATATCTCCTACACTAAGCTTTTCCCGAAGCCATACCCTCATATAGTTTGGGAGCTCAGATTATCCTGAACACTTATTCATCCCATCCACTACCACCGGAAGCATGTCCCCACCCCTGGGGCTCCGAGCCCCACCATATATCTTCTAAACTAAGCTTCGCCAGACCCCATACCATCATATTTTCCCGCAGCTTACATGATCCTACATTTATTCAATCCATGCGTTACCCATGGAAGCATGTCCCACCCTCGGGGCACCATGTCCCACCATCCATCTCCTAAACTAAATTTCGCCCAACTCCATGTGCTCATATTTTTCTAGATCTTCAGTCATATTTCAACTTCCAATTTTATATCTCTTATATGTGATACTAACCTATTATTAGGTATGAGATGCAGTGTACATTGTATATACAGGCATACATGCAAAATCATCTAGAGTATATACCTTTATAGTACCTGTATTTACTAATAGTTTGATGACATTATTTTATTTCCGAAGTACAATATCAAAATAACTGGCGGGGGAATCCCGCAGCACCGACCCCTGTTAGTTCATAATTTCGTGTCGCCTTAAATGAAGGACACCATTCCTTCAATTTTGCTATCAAATTCTGGTTACCCTAAAGCTGTTGTGCGAACTATATTTCTGCCCACACATTTAACCTACTATGTTAATTAAAACTGAGTTTTAATCAGTTTGTGATCTCTCAGTCTTTATCAGTGCACATAATTATGTAGCATTACAGTATGATTGGACACAGTTGCCATTATATTCTTTTATTTGCATACAAATGTGAGGGTTTACCACAGTGCTGGTGTCTCATCGCATAGTGGAAATGATAGCTTTACTTCAACTGCTGCGTTGTTAATAGCTTTGTCAGAAACGGGATTTTTTGTTCACTTAGCTATCATCACACAAAGTTACACTGAGAGCATGCTCCAAATTGCACACCTGTTGTTCCTAACTATACATGAACATGTATTCATCAGATCTACGCAATGAGATGTTTAAGCTTACTTTCAAAAAGAATACCGCAATCATAATTTCGTGTCGCCTTAACCCTATCTGGCCTGGGCTTTTGGTGATTTGGGACCTGTCCAGTCCTTGGGGGGGGGGGGGCGAAATGCCCCCCCCCTAATTATTTTTCTTACCCCTTGAGCTAGGGGGCTGAAACTTATCACGCTATACCCTTGGGTTCAAGCTCTACCAGAAAATGTGAAAAAAAATCCAAGTTGGCCGCTGTGATGACGTTACAGTGACGTCATTTTCAAAAACGGCATTTTTTTGTCTATTTTTCGGTCAGATTTTCCAAATTTTTTATTTTTGCAATTTCTCCGCAAAAACTGCATGATAAATTAGTAAATATTAATGTGATGTGAAATAAAATAGTTTTTGCCAACTTTTCATCGCGGAAAAGCAGAAATTTTGAAGAAATATGGCAAAAACATCACTTTTCTGCTACCCAATCAGGCCGCCATCTTGGATTTCCCCATGATCCTCTGCTCGGTGGGTTATGCAAATAGGCTCAAAATGACCCCAATATGATAAACTATAAAGTCACGGAGTTTCAGCTCTCCATTTTTTGTCGTTCCGGATATAGCGCTGAAAGTTTGGTAGGAGGGGGGTAAGGGCGGGGGCATTATGCCCCCCCCCCGGCCATGTAGGGTTAAATGGAGGACAGCATTTCCTTCAATTTTGCTACCAAATACTGGTGTACCCTAAAGCTTTCGTACGAACCATATTTCTGTCCACACATTTAACTTATTATATTAATTAGACCTTTGTTTAGATCAGTTTGTGATCTTTCAGTCTTTACCAGTGCACATTGTTATGCAGCATTGTAGTATGTTTGGATATAGTTGCCATTATATTCTTTTATTTGCATACAAATGTATTAACCACAGTGCTGGTGTCTCCAAACATGCTGGAAATGATAGCTTTTCTCGAACAATAGCTTTGTCGGTCACGGGATTTTTTGTTCACCTAACTATTATCACTCAAAGCTATACCAAGAACGTGCTCCAAATTGCACACCTATTGTTGCTAACTATACTATTCATCAGATCTACGCAATGAGATATTCAAGCTTACTTTCAAAAAGAAATGTAATTTTTATTTGAAGTTATAATATAGCTCCTCCTTCAATCCAACCTCAACATCACTGACATAGAAATATATTTTTTAATAAATAGATTGTTATTTTGATTCATGTGCATTGCCAATGATGTGCAGCCTCAACTGATGTGCCACCCTGAAGTGCTAGATCCTTTTGCAAAGCTGCATGTGTTAACGCTCAGTCTAATTTGACATATGACAGCGTCGACTGAAGTTTAAAATTGGGCTTTTGTCTGTTTTTGACTTTTCGCATACATTTAGGATGGATTTCTTTATAGTTTAAAATATGACACCTTTAACCAAAAGGAATCTAATGTTTTCAAAGTCGCCATATCTGCTGTGCTATTACACTGAAATATTATATTGGTTATTTAGGGGTCATATATTCGCATATATTAAAAACTCCATTCTATAATGTATGAGAAAAAGCAAAACAAAAACCAGACAAAAACACAATTTCAAAAGTCAGTTTATGCTAATTCACGTCACTTTTGAGTCTGATCTTTAACACTATTGAATGACATAACTGAGGATATCTGATTATTGATTGGTTCCTTGCTTTAGGATAATCCAGACAACTATACAGCGGCTGACAGGATGACCGTGGGACCAGACAGACCTTATCCAGTCACCTTGTACCAGGTGGTTGATCACAAATTGAGGAGCAATGCTGACATAAACATTGCACATATACGGGAATCAGCTACTGATTATTCTGAAACAAAGGGAGATATCGTAGAACCCAGGGAAGTCTCACCCGAGTCACCGCCAACACTTGTTAAATTACACCCACATGGACGTGGCAACAAATCAAAAGGGGCATATTGCTCTGTAAGCAGCTGTAGTGTAAAGTTTTACGAAGAAATGTACACTGGAGATCTGTCATACAAATGCTCATGTTGTCCATATATCTGCAAAACACGTGGTTTCTTAAAGCAGCATGAAATAACTCATACTGGTGAAAAGCCATGCAAATGCCCACCGTGCCTATTCAGCTGTAAGTATAGTGGAAACCTAAGGCAACATGAAATAACTCATACTGGTGAAAAACCATTCAAATGCTCACGGTGCCCGTTTAGCTGTACTAGAAATGGAAACCTGAAACGACATGAACGCTGTCATACTGGTGAGAAGCCATTCAAATGCTTAATATGCCCATATAGCAGTATAACAGGTGACTGCCTAAAGAATCATGAAAGAACTCATTCTGGTGAAAAACCGTTCAAATGCTCACGGTGCCCGTTTAGCTGTACAAGAAGTGGAAACCTGAAACGACATGAACGCTGTCATACTGGTGAGAAGCCATTCAAATGCTCAATATGTCCATACAGCGGTATAACAAGTGGAAACCTAAGGCAACATGAAAAAACTCACACTGGTGAAAAGCCATTCAAATGCTCAAAATGCCCTTATGGCAGCATAAGAAAAGGAAGCTTAAGGCAGCATGAAATGAATCATACAGGTGAAAAGCCATTCATATGCCAAGTGTGCCCATTCAGCTGCAAACGGATTGAATACTTAAGGGAACATGAAAGAACACATACTGGCGAAAATCCATATAAATGTCCACTGTGCCCATTCAGCTGTAAACACAGTGGATACCTAAGGCATCATGAAAGAACTCATACTGGTGAAAAGCCATTCAAATGCTCAATATGCCCTTATAGCACCATAACAAAAGGAAGCTTAAGGCAGCATGAAATGAATCATACTAGTGAAAAGCCATTCAAATGTCAACTGTGCACATTCAGCTGTAGACAGAAGGGACACCTAAGGGAACATGAAAGATCTCACACCGGTGAAAAGCCATTCAAATGCTCAATATGCGCAATCAGCTGTAATCAGAGATGTCATCTAAGAGAACATGAAAGAACACATAGTGGCGAAAATCCATATAAATGTCCCCTGTGCCCATTCAGCTGTAAACAGAGTGGATACCTAAGGCAACATGAAAGAACTCATACTGGTGAAAAGCCATTCAAATGTCCGCTATGCCCATTCAGCTGTAATCGGAGTGTAAACCTAAGGAAACATGAAATAGCTCATACGGGTGAAAACCCGTTCAAATGCCCACGATGCCCTTATATCTGTACAAGAAGTGGAGACCTGAAACGACACGAACGCTATCATGCTGGTGAGAAGTAGAAACCTTAATGGACATGAACTCACTCATACTGGTGAAAAGCCATTTAAATGCGCAATGTGTCCTTTTAGCAGCACATTAAATGAAACCCTGAAGGAGCATGAAAGAACTCATACTGGTGAAAAGCCATACAAATATTCACTGTGCTCTGAGAGGTTTACCCGGAGGAAAACTCTCAAGAGACATGAACTTACTCACACGAATGGCGATCATTGCTCATGAAAGACAAGGTTGAAATTAGAAAATGTCACAGCCCTCTGTCTAAATGTACTCGCTTGTCTGATAGAGATTGTGAGAGGGGGGGAGGGGGGGGGGGAGAGAATGTGTCGGTGTCCCGTCCCTGAAAATTATTAAGTTTATGTTTCAACTAAATTAAAAAAAAAAAGATTAAATCCAGGAAAAAAATATGAGAGGTGGGTATTCCACTAGTGTGGTCAGTTATGGCACTAACCCCAGGGATTCTAGGGGTGTCCCATTGTGAAAATCTAATGATAAGTGTTTCTGTCTAGCAGAAGTGCACATATAAGCCTACACCCGTACATCGAAAGTTTGCTGTAATTGTCAGCTTTCAATGGATGATTATGTTACGTGGTATGTTTGTTTGTTATGATTGGAGGATATACCTGTGCTGTTCACCATAGGAAGTATTATCTTTCGTATATCATTGCAAGTGGAACTCTATTAATCTCGCCAATGTTTGAATTGAATTAAATTTTATTCGCCAATCAATCGAAAATGTACATATAAAAATATGGTATCAATTATTACAAAAATAAGAGCAAGCAATATGATCTACATGTCACGCAAAATAGTGATTGGCGGGAATGAAACCCCAGCGGGCTTCACCTTTACAGCCCTAGTTGCGATATCGGGCTTCAAATTTGTAGAAGATATGCTTTTAGTTTGGATTTGAATAAAGAGGTGGATTCGATACATTTGATCGGAGAAGGTAGTTTGTTCCATTCCCGAGGTCCTATAGTTTCTGTGGTATAATATGACAAGTTGGAATTATAGCTGGGTCGGTAGAGGTTCAAATTTTGGCCTCTAGTTTGATAGTGGTGTATATCTGATTGTTCCATAAAGTAAATTTGAAAGCTTATGGGTAGTTATTCTGGGTGGTGCATACATTTAATGCACCATCAACAGACATGCGTGCACATTTAATTTCGGTAGCTGTACAATTTTCAATTTAAAAAAAAACCATGGTAAGGTATGGTCTATCTTTTTAGATAAAGTTGTCACTCACACTCGTTTCTGCAAAAATATTAGCGGATTCAAATGAGAGATACATGTATTCCCCCAGAGAAGGTTACAATGAGACAAGTAAGAGAATATCATTGAATAGTATGGTATGTATACGGTTATAATTATTTATTGATTTTTATCTCATCTGGGCCGAAGGCCCGATGGGCTTATGTCATGGCCTGATTGTCCGTCGTCCGTTGTGCGTCGTGCATCGTCCGTTGTGCGTCGTCCGTCGTGCGTAAACATCTTCTTCTCTGAAACCGCTTGGCCGATTAAGCTGAAACTTGGCATGCATGTTCCCCCCAATGAGTACACCAGAATTTGTTCATGCCATGTTGATACGATTTTAAATATGGCTGCCATGGCGGCCATCTTGAATTTGCCAGTGAAATCTTGTCATTATTTTTCGGTAACTACTGCATGGATCTTTCTCAAAATTGGTACACAGGTTCCTCTTGGGGTCTAGTTGTGCAAGATACCTTTTGTGGTCTGATTCACCAATTCAATATGGCCAACAGGCGGCCATCTTGGACTTCCCATGAAACATTGTTATTGCGATTTCTCAGGAACGATTGCGTGGATCTTCCTCATATTTAGTAGACAGGTTCCCCTTGGGGTCTAGTTGTGCAAGATACCTTTTCTGCTCTGATTCGGACATCCAATATGGCCACCAGGCGGCCATCTTGGATTTCTCTATGAAACTTTATCGTGATTTGTCAGGAAGTATTGCATGGATCTTTCTCAAATTTGATACACAGGTTCTCCTTGGAGTCTAGTTGTGCAAGATACTTTTGTGGTCACCAGGCGGCCATCTTAGATTTCCAGATGAAACCTTGTTATCACGATTTCTCTGAGGAAATACTGCATGGATCTTTCTCAAATTGGGTACGGAGGTTCCCCTTGGGGTTTAGTTGTGCAAGATACAATCTTTCTCAAATTTGGTACAGAGGTTGCCCTTGGGGTCTAGCTGTGCAAGATACCATTAGTGGTCTGATTGAAAAATCCAATATGGCCATCTTGGATTTCCGCATGAAACATTGTTATTGCGATTTCTCGGGAACTACCTCATGGATTTTTCTCAAATTTAGTACACAGGTTCCCCTTGGACTCTAGTTGTGCAAGATACCCATGCTCTGATTCAAAAATCCAATATGGGCACCAGGCGGCCATCTTGAATTTCCCTATGAAACTTTATCGTGATTTATCAGGAAGTATTGCATGGATCTTTCTCAAATTTGATACACAGGTTCTCCTTGGGGTCTAGTTGTGCAAGATACTTTTGTGGTCTGATTCAGAAATACAATATGGCCACCAGGCGGCCATCTTGGATTTCCCCATGAAACATTGTTATTGCAATTTCTCAGGAACTATTGCGTGGATCTTCCTCATATTTGGTAGACAGGTTCCCCTTGGCGTCTGGTTGGGCAAGGTGCCGTTTCTGCTCTGATTCGGACATCCAATATGGCCACCAGGCGGCCATCTTGGATTTCCAGATGAAACATTGTTATCATGATTTCTCAGGAACTACTGCTTGGATCTTTCTAAAATTTGGTACAGAGGTTGCCCTTGGGGTCTAGCTGTGCAGGATACCATTTGTGGTCTGATTGAAAAATCCAATATGGCCACCAGGTGGCCATGTTGGATTTCCGCATGAAACATTGTTATCGTGATTTCTCAGGAACTACTGCTTGGATCTTTCTCAAAGTTGGTACAGAGGTTGGCCTTGGAGTCTAGCTGTGCAAGATACCATTTGTGGTCTGATTGAAAAATCCAATATGAAACATTGTTATTGCGATTTCTCAGGAACTACCTCATGGATCTTTCTCAAATTTGATACACAGGTTCCCCTTGGAGTCTAGTTGTGCAAGATACCTTTTCTGCTCTGATTCAAAAATCCAATGTGGCCACCAGGTGACCATCTTGGATTTCCGCATGAAACCTTGTTATTGCGATTTCTCAGGAACTACCACATGGATCTTTCCCAAATTTGGTACACAGGTTCCCCTTGGAGTCTAGTTGTACAAGATATCTTTTCTGTTCTGATTCAAAATGCAATATGGGCACCAGGCGGCCATCTTGGATTTCCCCATGAAACTTTATTATCGCGATTTCTCAGGAATTACTGCATTGATCTTTCTCAAATTTGATACACAGGTTCCCCTTGGGGTCAACTTGAGCAAGATACCTTTTCTTGTCCGATTCGAAAATCCAATATGGCCACCAGGTGGCTTGAATTTCCCCATGAAATTTTGTTATCGTGAAGTCTCAACCTTGACAACCTGTAACCATCTCGATCATCTATACGCGGCAAGATTGACCCTGGGATCGTGTGTATCCATTTTTGTCCTCCGCCACGAAGTGGTGGGAGGACTTGGAAATGCTAGCCGTCCGTCCTTCCGTCCGTCCTTCCGTCCGTCCCTCCGTCCGTCCTTCCGTCCGTCCGTCCGTCCCACATCTTGTGAACGCGATATCTTGAGAACAATTCGGCCAATCGACTTCAAACTTGAGAAGGTGCTTCACATCAGTTGGACGGCCATTGGTATTGATTTTCACTGAGGTACGTAATCCAAGATGGCCGCCATCGACCATATTGGATTCTGTCCGTCCCATATCTTGTGAACGCGATATCTCGAGAACAATTCGACCAATCGACTTCAAACTTGAGAAGGTGCTTCACATCAGTTGGACGGCCATTGGTATTGATTTTCACTGAGGTACGTAATCCAAGATGGCCGCCATCGACCATATTGGATTCTGTCCGTCCAACATCTTGTGAACGCGATATCTCGAGAACAATTCGACCAATCGACTTCAAACTTGAGAAGGTGCTTCACATCAGTTGGACGGCCATTGGTATTGATTTTCACTGAGGTACATAATCCAAGATGGCCGCCATCGACCATATTGGATTCTGTCGGTCCCACATCTTGTGAACGCGATACCTCGAGAACAATTCGACCAATCGACTTCAAACTTGAGGAGGTGCTTCACATCAGTTGGACGGCCATTGGTATTGATTTTCACTGAGGTACGTAATCCAAGATGGCCGCCATCGACCATATTGGATTCTGCCCGTCCCACGTCTTGTGAACTATCTCGAGAACAATTCGACCAATCGACTTCAAACTTGAGAAGGTGCTTCACATCAGTTGGACGGCCATTGGTATTGATTTTCACTGAGGTACATAATCCAAGATGGCCGCCATCGTCCATATTGGATTCTGTCCGTCCCACATCTTGTGAACGCGATATCTCGAGAACAATTCGACCAATCGACTTCAAACTTGAGAAGGTGCTTCACATCAGTTAGACGGCAATTGGTATTGATTTTCACTGAGGTACGTAATCCAAGATGGCCGCCATCGACCATATTGGATTCTGTCCGTCCCACATCTTGTGAACGCGATATCTCGAGAACAATTTGACCAATCGACTTCAAACTTGAGAAGGTGCTTCACATCAGTTGGACGGCCATTGGTATTGATTTTCACGGAGGTACGTAATCCAAGATGGCCGCCATCGACCATATTGGATTCTGTCCGTCCCACATCTTGTGAACGCGATATCTCGAGAACAATTCGACCAATCGACATCAAACTTGAGAAGGTGCTTCACATAAGTTGGACGGCCATTGGTATTGGTTTTCACTGAGGTACGTAATCCAAGATGGCTGCCATTGACCATATTGGATTCCATCCGTCCCAGATCTTGTGAACGCGATATCTCGAGAACAATTCCATCCATCAACTTCAAGCTTGGGAAGGTTCTTCACATCAGTCAGACGGCCATTGGTATTGATTTTCACTGAGGTACGTAATCCAAGATGGCTGCCATTGACCATATTGGATTCCATCCATCTCGGATCTTGTGAACGTGATATCTCGATAACAATTTGACCAATCGACTTCAAACTCGAGAGGGTGTTTCACATCAGTTAGACAGCCATTGGTATTGATTTTCATTGAGGTAGTATGTAATCCAAGATGGCTGCCATTGACCATCTTGGATTTCACTCACCCATATTGTACCCATCTGTGTTGTGAACGCGATATCTTGATCTATTCCACTCATCGATTTATAAACCTCACCATCCACAAATCCATATACAACTACAGGCTTACATTCCAGTGTTACACTACCCATTACTGCTTCCCAAACCTCCTCAAATTGTCTCAACAATTCCAGATAAATGTCTCTTTCCACATACACATATCCACTTTCCAAGTTATATTTAAGGAGATAATGGAAGCGTATATGCTGCATGCTCTCAAACAGGCTACTTGGCGGAGGACCTGCTAGCTACTCAGCTTGTCAGCCTACTTTCGGCAACTGCAATTTCCAGAAATCGATACCACGTGACTTCGTCAGTCAATCAGCTAAAGTCTACCGACGTAACCCCAACGTAACTCGCCATTTTCGAGTCATGTGATGTCCTACTTGTTCAAAGTTACAGATCTACCAAACCTCTTGGATGATACGAAAGTTATTTATTCCTATATAGTTGGTAAGCCTGGGCAATATCTGTTTCCGAAGTGGTATGAAAACCTGTAATTTATCAGATTTCTCGAGTCTGCTCTCCGCTGGATGAATGCCGAATAGAATCCGGTAAAGTACCGGATATCGCTCCGCGAAAATGGAGACACACGATTCGCAAGCCATCTTATGGATGCCAGAGTGTACGCAAATGGGATGTTGATACACAGGTTCCCCTTGTGGTCCACTTGTGCAAGATACCTTTTTTGGTCCATTTCGAAAATCCAATATGGCCGCATCTTGAATTTCCCATGAAACTTTATCATGAAATCTCAGGAAATAACTGCATGGATCATTTAGTTTTCAGGGGGGAAAACACAAGTTAGAAACTCATCTATTGCAGTTCTTTAGTAAAAATTTCTCACAGCTACTTTCTCCAGTTACAGACAGATAAGCTACAGGGCCGTGGCACTATCTTTTTATGTAACTAATGATTCCAATTTTTCGTGAAATTTTGTTACAGATATAATTTATTTGTGATTTTCAGTTAAGTTTCTCTTTAAAAAAGACGCCCGAAAAACTTGAATTTATTGACACGTTCGATTTGAGGTCCAGAAACAGGTAATTCGGCATCGATTAATCGCTTTCGGATATTTGGCCTAATGATAATATACTGTGTTTCCTTTTTATTCAGTGATAGGCTGCTGCAACAGAACCAGTTATGTATTTTATGTAATTTCTCAGACATGACTTCAGTATAGTGTCAGCAAGGTGTTCAGAGGAATATACAGTTCTAGTATCATCAGCGAGAAGAATAATTTTAAGGACGTCGGTAGCTCTATTTAAGTCGTTTATGTACACAAGGAAGAATAGGGGCCCTAGAATTGATCCTTAGGAAGTAGTCCATAGTTTCGGATTATTGTTCCCCGTTAAAACGTTGAATAGACCAGAGCGCCCAGATCTGACCACATAATAATTATCCTTCTCTTTTTGGTAACCAGTATTTGTAGTACGAAGCTTCTAAGTACTACAAATCGTTCAAAACGACACATGGGGATGGCTGGCTCGGTTGAGCTATATGACGGGTCGGTCCGCGAAGTCAACCATCGTTTCGTACATTTTTCATGTGTTTAAAAATAGGATTATGTTTTTTTCTGGAATATGTGACAAAAATCGACATGGTCCAGAATTTGAATGACTTTTTTTTATCTCACCTTGAGACGGGGAACACTGCGGAGAAATCTTATTGAAATCGATTGTCAAGATTTTTCCAGGAAATAAACAAGGGTATGGCGTATTTTGGGTCACTTCAATAGATTTTCCAAAATATACGGAGTACGTCTCAAGGGAAGAAAATTTATCCCGGGTTAAATTTTCATAACTGGCTTGTATGTTGAATTAAGGGTATGAGCATTCCCTTCAAGAACATATATACCTTTTATAGGGATATTTGGAGTGGTCAACTGTGAACTGCACCCTATATGCATTGTCTTGAATACAGCAAATATATACTATGCTGTATGATACGATCTGCTGACTTGTAATAAGCCATTTGGCTTGTCATTTTCGCTCAAATACGTCGATTTTATAACCATTTTAATGTACCCGTTATCACTCGAATGCCGCGCAGAATATTTAGAAATTTGCAAGTGTAACATGGAACAACTACACCGATAGCATATGTTGCCAAGCTACTATACAGATTTACCTCCCTTTGGACAGGGCGGTTATGTCATGTGAAATGCCTTGTCTGTGTCACCAACTGTCAACAAATTATTTAGTCAAAATGATATTTTCCAACATAAACTCGACAACATTAAATACTGTGAAAAAGTAACTATTGCGTCTTAGCAATTATTTTTGAAGATTCTGAGAGAATTTTCAATATTAACCAGACGGAGGAAAGTACAATGTTAACATCAATTTGACCATAATTCTAGTTATTAGTTATTTCTAGTTATCTAGTCAGATATGGTGTAGAACCTAGAAAGTGAGATTATGGTTCGGACAAATGCTGCGAACTGATTGTGTATAATTTTATGATGGCTGGCAGGGTTTAGTCTGTAGTGTCTATTCTTTTCATGGATAGAGATTTAAGATCACAGGTATGAAAACGGTTTAATGCCCCTTGGAAATTGCGGTACGTGGTACTGCGTTTATCAGGTGTACAGCTGTTTTTAGAATATGGAAAACCAAGAAGTGGTCAGTGATGTCAGTTAGGAATGATACCGGATAGCAAATTTTCTTGGTGAAAGTTTATAAAGACGTTTTCAATACGAGTTGTTGAGCGGTTTAGTAATTTGTGGAAAGAAATAATGGGATTTCAGGGTTCCAAGGTTGGCCCGTGTTGATCAGTTTTAAAAAAGATCGATATTAAAATCACCCATCAAAACACACTTTTTTTTTTCGATATTGATTTGAGGGGAAATAGTAAATGACTATTGAATTTGTTTACATTTTTTCCATGAAGTCGATAAAGTAAGCCTTCCAGATATTTCATATCTTGAAAAATTAATTCCAGGAATTCTTCATTTTCGTCAACTTCTGGAAGGTCATCTCTTATTTTAGAAGATTTTATATTATTGTCAACGTAGAAAATTTGTTCCCGAAGATGGGAAACCAGATATATCAAACAGATTTTCAGTCGGTGGCAAAATACATTCAAAAGCTCAATATGCCTTATTGCAGCAAAAGAAATGGAAGGCTGAAGAAGCATGAAATAATTCATGCTGGTGAAAAGCCATACAAATGTCCGCTGTGCGCCCTTAGCTATGCAAGGAGAGGACTTCTGAAGGAGCGTGAAATAACTCATACTAGTGCAAAGCCCTTCAAATACGCGCGGTGCCCAAATTGCGGTGCAACAATTGGACACCAGAAACGACATGAACGTTCTCATACTGATGAAAAGCCATTCAAATGCTCAATACATGTACGTCCTTATATAGCAATACATGAAATGGAATCTCATCCTGCAGGAGCATGAGCAAACTCATACGGGTAAACGATCATACAAATGTTTAGTGTCCAGAAAGGTTTACTACCCGGAGATCATGAGGAGACCTGAATCCACATGAATGGCGATCAATGCTCTTGAAAGCCAAGGTTGGTAACAAAACAGGAAATCGTGTCTTTTCAAATACCTATACGAATCCGTATCTCTGTACGTGAACGTCTTAGTTGAAAAACATTCAAGGCAGATATCACCCACATTTACATATACACATTAAATATTATTTCCATTTTTGGGGAAAACTTCCTGTACAGAGAACTTGGTCAATTGTTAGCGTTTTATACGATGGATTTGCGATCGTAGCGAAGAATTGCTTACATTAACCAGAACCGGGCAAGTATTTATATAACAATGATATGTTCTGAAGGACTCGATGTTCTACAAAGTATCGATTAGGGAAAGGTAATTTGTTTGCCATGATCGCGAATTCCGAGTCTACCATGATCACATATTCCTTGTGTAAAACGCTGAAGTGGACAAAATAATATTAGCTGTTCAGCATATTTTGCCTGTTTATCTTGTTTAGAACAAACTCACCTATGGATATCATGGAAGTAAGTTTTCGCCGTACGATAGAATAATATGCAGCCTTTTCGTTCACACGAGTTTGGGCGAAATCTTTGTAAAACAACAGCCAAAAATAGCCCTCGTTTTACTCAATGCTGCTGTACTCACAGCACTCAATACTCCGAAGCGGGGACATCAGACAGGCATTCTTGGCACGCGACACATACTAGTATCCTGGCTATTTCCTCGCATTTTTGCTCTCCACACGTCATGTCGCCAGCTATGTAAATGCGCTAATACGGCGTTTGTAAATTAGGGAAAAAAATGTTTTTGGAACTTTGCATGATAACCTTGTTAAAAAAAAAAATACGGAAGTTTGATTTTGTTACGGCTCGAGTCCAAAGTGACATAAAACAGCGTCGACAGTAGTTTTAAATTGGGGTTTTGTCTGTTTTTGACTTCTCGAATACATTTTAGGATGGATTTCCTTTTACAGTCTAAAATATGACACTTTGAACCAAAACGAATCTAATGTCTTCAAAGTCGCCATATCTACAGCGCTATGACATTGAAATATTATTTTGGTTATTAAGGTGTCATATTTTGCATATATTAAAAACTCCATGCTATGATGTATAAGAAAAAGCTAAAAATCAGACGGAAGCACAATTCTAAAAGTCAGTCTATGCTGTTTCACCTTACTTTTGTGTCTGAGCTTTAACAATATCTAACTGATATATCTGAAGATATTCAATTATTAGTTGGTTCCTTGTGTTATGATGATTCTATGATGATGATAACTATACATCGAAATATTATTTTGATTATTTTTAGGTTTTATATTTTGGATAATAAGAGCTATAAAACAAGTAAATATTGCCATCAAACATTATTTAAATGGAAACAAAACTGGTGATCCAGTGAGATGCTGAGGCACTATGCCATGTCATTTCATCTAAATTGCTGGTAAAAAATATAGGCCTACCGTAATGATAGAATTAATGAGCTGTAAATTTTACAGTAATTTGCCGCAGATTTTGTGTAGCACGTTGCCCGTAATTTGCTTCAAAATGTACAGTGACTATTGAGAATTCACAGTAAATAACTGAAAAACTAAATGAACTCGTGTATTTGGCAATATTTAACTATAAATTACTGACAACTTACCTGCACTGAACAACTGCCTGTGGACTGCTCTGAAATCTCAAGCAAAAGTTTGAAGGGTACATATGCATGTTTCGTTGATATTATTAATAGATTGCTGATCCATCATTCTTGGATCAATGATACAGTAAAGGCGTTTTTTTTAATCGGAGCCAATCCGATTTACACCCAGTCATGGGAGAACGTCCTGTCCATTCATCGGTGATGATGCACCTCAATTATCATAAATGGATGAATACATGCAAAAGATCCAATTCTCAGTCAGAAATGTTCACCGTGAATTCATATTTGACCCGTGTGCGGGCCATGAGCGGTCAAACAAGCCTTTAGTCATGCCGGCCTTTATATTGAATCTGTTTACCAGCATTATCTTAATCAGCTCATTTATTTGCTCGAAAACATTCCGCTGAAGGAGTCTAATTTTATTGGTGTTGATAAATTGCTGTTGTTATATCATAGATCATATTGCATTATGTAATAGGGGTTGTCACGCCTCGTCACTCTATATACACCTATCATAGTGTTCCTGAGTTTTAGTTTAACCAGTTATTGCGCAGTCCGGGTTCCCGGTCTATGACAGGTCACACTTTTGCCATAAACCGGCAAGCATTCGATCTGTTGTGGCGAGAAGACGAAAAAGAAGAAAAGAGATGGGATAGCCAAGTTACATGCACGCATCCTGCCATTAACCCCGCGAATTATTAACTAAAAGCAGGAAATAGTAGTTGAAAAAAGGGTCAGTGATTTGCGGAAGAGGTAAGATTAGCCGTGTTAGAAAATGAAAAACGGAGGGAAGGGTACAGTGCGTTTTTTGTTAACAAGGCCTAGAAGAATTCACCTTCGTCCGCCTAAAACTAGACCCAGGTGCCTGTTCACTCTGCTGATGCCGAGATGATCTCGGCATCAGAGTGAACAGGCACCTGGGTCTAGTTTTCCACCAGCTTCAAATGAACACTATTACCGATTACAGAGACTTGTACAGCACAAATATTTAAAATGGGTGAAATCTAAAGTACTTTTGTACTTTTGAGAGTTCCATGCGATCTGCCCAGAATTATCCCAGGAGCGGATATGGGCAGATAGATTTGCCCCAACTTCTCGGCCTCCTTCTTCCTGTCCACGTTTTGTATAGTATTCTACACTGAACAAATATTTCAAAACGATGGCTTATTTGAGGGGCAGTTCCTGTAGAACTTTAAGGAATTAAACTCCATCTGGCATTGTTGTAGTACTGTTGTTGTCTAGTATTTTTTTTCATTGCCGAGAGCAGACAAATGTGACACTGACAGAATTTATAATAGAAAAGAAATAATCTTCTGGCTCGCAAATGTAACATAGTTGTCCTTCGTCAAAGTAAAAACGATCTCCTTAGATATAACTAACAAACAATTCAAAACAACCCCTGACAAAGGCAGGATTTTACCGCCCACCACCACGGGGGCTCGTTAACGTTGTTAATTGGTTAATTAGGTTGATTATTTTTGGGGGGGGGGGGCGGTGTCGAAGTAGGGAATATTTCCTACTTCGATCCCCCTCAATTTCTTCAATTTTTTTTTTTCAAATATCAAATTAAATTTCAAGTTAAAATTGTATTCAAATTCAAATTCAAATATTTGAAAATAATTTTCACTTGAAACGTGATCAAATTCAATTAAAATTGAAATTTCAGTTAAAAAATTGAAATTCCAATTCGAAATTAGAGTGAAAATTCAAGCTAGAATGAACATAAAAATAAAATAAAAAAAGGGGTTAACACTCATTTTTGTAATATTTCAAATTCGAATTTTGAGCATACATGTAAATCTCTACAGGCCCGTAATCTGGGGGGAGGGGGGTTCGGGAGGTGCGTACCCCCCCCCCCCCCCACACACACACAGAGCAGACCGAGTTCCGCTGCCAGGGGAAAAAAATCAGAGCCGACCATTGTACGTCCACTGCAAGTACAGTGCAAGTCCTTCGTTCGATTCAAATAATACTGGTTTCAAAATATACTGACATTACTGTTCAAAATAAAATTGGATCTTAATTGGACTCTCTCTTCTGATCCCTTAAATCTGGGCATTTATAGAAAATTCGTCCTGGGAAGAAACATTCCTTTTGTAGAAGTCTTGACTGTGAGAGTAAAGTTTGACATGCACATATTGATGACAAGACGACTACATTGTTATTCTTAACGTAATTAAGTTTTAGCTGGTTGACATATTTTCTTTATGACAGATAGCGGCGAAATATACAGTAATAAACATGCATCAGTTTCTTGATAATAGGATGGCTGAATCGAAAAAATTGTTGGCATGATTTATCCATCTCTTTGTCGGATCCTAACAAGTGTGAACTGAATTCGAAGTGGCACAAATATATCGGCAGGCCGGTGTGGAGGCTAATAATATCCCATGGTTAAGAGTGTCCGGCTCCTATCTTCTAACACAGCTAGGACACTCTTCTCCAGATATCTCCAGAGGTAGCACACTCTTAAAAAATAAAAAAGATAGGAAACGGGACACTTATCCCCGGACACTCTTAGCCACCACACAGGAGTGAGGAGTTAATGATAATTATCTTGATCAAAGGGGGTTCCAATGGTTGAATATTAACCATCTCCCAGTCGACAAGATTATCATTCACACAATGAGTCGATTATAGTCATATACTGAATTTATCAGTCTAAAAAATGCAGTTGGCGGATGTCGAACATATGCGGTCAAAATGCGCCAGAACGCGCCATATGGCATCTAAATTTTCAAAAAAATTCCGGGGGGGGGGTGCATGTCCCCGGACGCCCCTAGCGGGACTGCGCGCCTGCGGCGCTCGCATTAGGAGCTCCGCAATATTCTCTACCGACCCCCCCCCCCCGTTGCCAAACCAGCCTACGGACTTGCTCTAAATTATAATTTTCAATTTATGGGTGTACAGTTGTCTTTACTGGACATGACATTTGCTACTGTCACTTAGTGACTGAATGCTTTTCAGGGTGGTAATCTCTTTTCTACCGGACTTGACTGGACGCAAGTAATTGGCTACTGGACTTGACTGGGCGGTAAATAGTAGGACCCTCACGCGGACGTCGGCGAATCAACATTCCTGGCAATGTTGAATGGCTTGATTTACAACCACGACTACGTCAAAAATGTTTACTTTCTAACAAATGCCCAATCGTATTTACACGAAACTTCAGATATAAAAAAATAAATAAATAGATATGAATTTTTATACAGGTTTTACATGCCAAAGAATTTGACGACAGATGTGTACCGTTTCGAGTGACGCTTTCACTGCGAAACGTTGTTGATCGCACTCTAGGTCACGTGATCTACGTTTTGCTTCGTCATGCGTTTTTATCGGGTTTACCAAGGGTAAACCCTATATTAGTATCACTTTTCAGATTTTTTTTCTTTTTTCTTCTGCACATGTGTAGTTTTGATCTCCTGCCCGGAGACTGTTCTCATTTGATGCCCCTTAGAGCATTCACAACAGGCCTCGCACAAAGCCATGCAATTCCAGGCGCTAAGAGTAATGGAATTTCGTTGAAAGGACATGGAAAGTCAGAGGAAATATATGTACAGAGTCCGGGGAAAATGAGTGGAAAAAGCTAAGTTATTCTCTGAAGTTCAGCGAAATTTGTTGCGGAATAAAAATCCAAACAGCCGTGAAACGTGTTTGCTGGTGACCGAGTTTCGCCAGATTGGAACGAGGTCAGACAGCTCATTTACATATTTTGTGTAGCCCATTGGTTGAACTAAACTCGTGACTGTTTCCCGCTGAATTAATATTCATATTCTGTGACGTGTATTGGTCGAAGTCATAATGTCGACAGCTGATTGGCTCACGCTCTTGACATCTATACTAATTTACGTATCCAGAACGCAAAATGGTACATCTTCAGAAAATTTATGACCTAGGCCTATCCCAAAGTTCACAAGATCATTATTGTTTAGCATCATCAGATAAACAAGAATAGTACGATCAGACAACATGCAGGCGAAAATACTGTATAATTGACGTAATTCGTTGTTTTCCGCGTTTCAATGGTTGATCTTCAATGCATAATGTAGGTCAACTAAATTTATAATGTCTGCTGCTTCAAACGAGTAGGCCTACAAGTACGTTCAGTTTTATTTTTTTAACGACAAAACTTGCATAATGTTAGCAACAAAAGTACATATCATCGGGCGTATGAACAGTACTATGTATTGAATGAAGAACAGAAGCGCTGCAAATGCCCTGACTTGATCATGTACATGTAACGCTAAGAACCTTGGAGTAGGTCATACATTTCCCGAAGATGTACCGTCTTGCATCCAGAACAGTCCCATTTGAACTGGTCAAATTGCAAGTCACCATTGTTCGTTGGTTTGGAATTTAGCTTTGGGCTAATTTTGCCGATGCCGGGGAAATGCAAATTTAGTGAACATTGGCTGAGAATGGATGATTATAACTGTGGTTGTCCCGTCACGGTGAGAGGACAGCAACGTACACAATATGTCAAACAAATGTGGATCTGTCCAATATGGACGATGGACGGAGCCATACAAAGATTACAGGGTACACATTACGCATGGACAGAAAAATCAGGGCGGACAGCACATGAACATACCGGCATTTCTGACTATGCCCGAGCTTCAACTTCTACCTCGAACGGTGAGACGACCAATACCCTGCACGACCGTGGCCATATGCCAACATCTGCCGGAGATCATCGCGAGGGTATTTCTGGCTTTCTTTCAACAAATTAGACATTGGAACCGGAAATAGTGTGGTGTTTGAAACAAATACAGTCACACTGATATAGATAGACTGTCTTTCAATATGAAGTCAGACATGGACGATGGCTGAGTTATGAATGTCTGATCTATAGAACTTGTATGAAAAGCGTTGTTTAGAGGTCACGGAAATTTCAAAAATTGGTCATAGAAAAGTCATGGAATTTTGAACCTCTGAAGGCGCACGAACCCTGTCATAAAAGAATACCGTTCTTCTCTCTGACAGTCATATACACGGTGGCTTGTGCATTGAACGTGATAATTGGGAGATTATCGCAGTAAATTTTATCTTTCCAATTTCTTTTAAAAGTTGCCTTTATCTGGTAGCATTTGTTACGGCGAGACGGATAGTCATTCTCCACGGTCCAGCGACAACCGATCCTATCTGGCTATTATGTGGGGCTGATGCCAGGAAGTCACTGCGCCACAAAGCAATAGCAGGATAACCAGCGAGTAATATAGGACCAGCACTTATTGTCCCATCAGTTTTTTTAGTCACTCTTTCAAATGCAAGAACTCGAAATTGGTACATGATATATAGATCTGAAACTTCAACTTTACACACATATTCTTGAGGTTGTTCTATAACTATATGGCACTTTATGAATTATTATTACGAATATGAATTTTAATATTTTTGAACATTTTTTAATCTTTGGTAAGCTACCTTACAGCAAAAGTTATGATTCATATGTAGTGCAAGATCACAAAGATGATCTTCACTTTAGATAAGGAATCGTCCTCAATGCGTTTTTGATACACACAGCTGGTGGGGCTAAGTTTTGTCTAAAAAGCACCAAATTGACCATTTGAATAGATAAAGAATAATCAAGACCCACCAAACAAACACAACCAGACTTACAGTGGTTCAAACCTGCCGTATTTTGCACTTTTCGGTGCATTTACAGTCGACATTTTCTCTCAAAATTCTCGTTGCAAAATTATGACACCTTTAACCAAAATCATATTTAGACTTATTTGTTGGTCAAAATAGCTAAAATTGGTTTTGGTTAAAGGTGTCCTATTTTTGTAACAAGAGAAAATCCACACCGAAAAGTTCATAAAAATACGAAAATAAGCCAACTTACCAACTTTACTGAGCCATAAATCCGTTTTCGTGCATCTGCAGTCCTTCATTATTTCGGGTCTTATAATTCAGCATGAAGGCTGTACAAAAAAGTCCATTTCATATCCCTTTGATAAAAGTGAAAGTTTGGCCCTTCAAACTGAACAGCTTGAGGACGATTCCATATGTCAAGCGAAAACCACCATTCTTCCCAAATATGACACTAATAAACTCCTCTGATGCAAGTAAACCCGATATCAGTACTTTAAGTACTTTGATTTTTTTTAGTCTAAAAAGTTGACCTTGTGGACTTGCTGTCGCGACGAAAGATCAATGAAAGTCATCATTGTAACATCGAAAATGCTACATCTGTATATCTCCGAAGAAGCCTCTTTGACACATTTTTTATTCCGCCGAGCACAATGATTTTTATCGGGTTTACCAAGGGTAAACCCTATATTAGTATCACTTTTCATTTTTTTATCTCGCCTTACGAAGTAAAGGGGAGATATTGTGAGAGGGGGAAAGAGGATGTCGTCGTCGGTGTCGGTGTCGGTGTCGGTGTCCCTGCCTGGAAATGAATGGGTTTTTGGTTTAGCAAGTTAAAAAAAAATCTAGAAAAATTAGAAAAAATATAAAAAAAATATAAAAAATATGGGGGATGGGTATGCCACCTGGGGGTACTACCCCTGGGGTACTCTAATGTTAAAATCCCTATGAATGAGTTTTGCGTTTAGCTGAAGTGCACATGTACATCTGTACTTGGAAAGTTTCTTGCAGTTGTCAGCTGTCATTGGATGATTATGAAGCTTGGTATACATGTTTCTTATGATGAGAGGATGTACCTGTGCTATTTTTGAGAAGAAATATTAATTTTTCTCAAAATTATGGCAAATGAAGAGTTTTCTGTTTAGGTAAATTGTACATGTAGGCCTCTACATGTATACATATATACATCTACATGGTAACTTTGCTCCAGTTGTCAGCTGTCATTGGATGATTATGAAACTTGGTACACATGTTTCTTATGATTAGAGGATGTACCTGTGCTATTTTTGACAAGAAATATTAATTTTTCTCCAAATTATGGTAAATGAAGAGTTTTCTGTTTAGGTAAATTGTACATATACATGTCCATGGTAAGTTTGCTCCAGTTGTCAGCTGTCATTGGATGATTATGAAACTTGGTACACATGTTTCTTATGATAAGAGGATGTACTTGTGCTATTTTTGAGAAGAAATATTAATTTTTCTCAAAATTATGGCAAATGAAGAGTTTTCTGTTTAGGTAAATTGTACATACAGGCCTCTACATGTATACATATACATCTACATGGTAACTTTGCTCTAGTTGTCAGCTGTCATTGGATCATTATGAAACTTGGTACACATGTTTCTTATGATTAGAGGATGTACCTGTGCTATTTTTGACAAGAAATATTAATTTTTCTCCAAATTATGGCAAATGAAGAGTTTTCTGTTTAGGTAAATTGTACATGTAGGCCTCTGCATGTATACATATACATGTACATGATAAGTTTGCTGCAGTTGTCAGCTCTCATTGGATGATTACGAAACTTGGTACAAATGTTTCTTATGATTGGAGGATTTATTTGTGCTATTTTTGAGATGAAATATTAATTTTTCTCCAAATTATGGCAACTGAGTTTTGCGTTTAGCCGAAGTGCACGTACATCTGTACACCACAGTTTGCTGCAGTTGTCAGCTGTCATTGAATGATTATGAAACTTGGTACACATGTTTCTTATGATTAAAAGATGTACCTGTGATACCATCCATACCATCACTACCATCCATACCATCACTACCATTCCTGGTACCATACCATCACTACCATCCGTACCATC